>PYAF01002877.1:747023-765277 GCA_007407185.1 Glycine tomentella
CTGCCTATATAGTTGTTGATGTTTTATCTGGATCAGCATATGGCTTGTTTTATGTTCTTTGTTATGTGGTTTTTATATTCCGTGCATAATGTAATCAAGATAAACGATTCTATCGCTTCCGCACCGCGCTTGCTAAACGCTTATAGCGTGTTATGTATATCATTGATGATAACATGCCGGAGACGTCCGGGGTGTTACAAAAAGTCCAAGCTCAAACTGATCATACTCTATTTTATAAACACTCTGATGGTGGCAAAATTACTATTCTCATTGTTTATGTTGATGACATAATTGTCACAGGAAATGATTGTGAGAAGATAAACTCTTTGAAGCAGTGTTTAGCTTATAAGTTTGAACTGAAAGATCTTGGAGTTCTCAAATATTTCCTTGGCATGGAGGTTGCTCGGAGTAAGGCAGGAATTTCTTTAACTCAGAAGATATATATTCTAGACCTGTTGCAAGAAACAGGAATGCTTGGGTACAAACTAGCAGAGACTCCAATTGATCCTAATATTAAATTGAGAATTGAAGATGGGAGAGAAGTTGACAAAGAGCAGCACCAGAGGTTGGTGGGGAAGTTGATCTACTTATGGCCTGATATTTCATTTGCGGTTAGCATGGTTAGTCAATTCATGCATTCTCCTAAGGAAAAACACCTTAGTGCAGTTTATAGAATCCTCAAATACCTCAAAAACACCCCTGGTCGAGGAATGTTCTTTCAAAGGGGACACAAGAGGATGACTGAAATCTATACAGATGCAGATTGGGCTGGCTCGGTAATGGACCGAAGATCCACTTCAGGGTATTGTACCTATGTCTGGGGAAATCTTGTGACCTGGAGAGAAGTAAGAAACAAACAGTTGTTGCCAGAAGCAGTGCAGAAGCAGAATTTCGAGCTCTAGCCAATGGTATTTGTGAAGGAATTTGGTTAAAAGACTTCTTGAGGAATTGAAGATCTCTTATTCCCTACCTATCAGATTGTATTGTGATAATAAGGTTGCTGTTAGTATTGCTCAAAATCTAGTTCACCATGACAGAACGAAACATGTGGAGGTTGATCGTCATTTTATCAAAGAAAAATTGGAGGATGGTAGTGTATGTTTGTCATATATACCTACCAAAGAGTAGACGGCGGATATTCTTACCAAAGGATTACACAAGTCCACCTTTGAGAATTTAATTAGCAAGTTGGGAATGATTAATATATATCTCCCAACTTGAGGGGGAGTGTGGAATATTCTAGAATATTAGAATTAGTTGTGGAATATTCTAGAGTATTAGAATTAGTTGTGAAATATTCTAGAGTCTTACAATAAGTTGTGGAATATTCTAGAATATTAGAATTAGTTGTATATAATGAACTCTTTGGGTTTCAATCTGAACCCGAATGAATAAGAAGATTTATATTTCAATAATATCATTTACATGTCAGAACCTAATTCGGTTTTTACATATATATATATATATATAAGCTTGAGATTACATGTCCGATCAAAGAGAAACAAGGAACCAACTAAGAAAGAGTTGATAACAAAACACAGCTCTCTCCCAAAATAAATTCCAACGTTATCACGTCGGCTTGGTGACTCTAGCAAAAGGATCTCTTTCCAAGATCACCTACTGCTGCTCATCTGCTCCCACGAACGAAGGTTCGTGATCATCACAGGTAGCAACCACACAATACAAAATTGCAAGGGTGAGTTTATTATATAATATAAACAAGCACCAAATAACAATGATTAGCAAGAAAGCAATAACGATAACCACAATCATTCTCAGTAATCAATCAGTTCAACACACATTCAACAAACTAGTCATCAACTTTTTTCACAATTCAAATCAATTATGCTCAAAATGATGCATGCACCTGCTCAACTCTCAAATACAATGTGGTACCATTTGTCAGGAAATAGCCTAAGCGTGCCTACACGACACTCTCATTTAGGAAAATGATGCAGTAGCTCGTCGAGGTCATCCTGTCGTGCATAGGCCGCTCCAACCCCCACGAGGATCAGCTAGAGTTACAAGGAAGTTCCAAATAGAGTAATATGCCCCAAGTACTTGCGGTACTTACTGCCACCAATCTATTTCTATGCAATTATGAATATGAAACATGAGCTCATCAATGCACTAACTGTGGATAGTTAAAAATTCTAAACAATCCCTTTCCCTCTCCAGGGATGCTTAAAATTCTTAAACTTATTATCTTCCCACCCATGGATATCCAACAGGTCATTGCGCCCCCCATGTACATACATCCATCACGATGACATCATAAACATCAACATCATCTCTCATCTATGTTATCATCAACATCAATATCATCTCGATCTCAATATCTCATCATTTCATTTCAATATCATCTCATATTAATATAATCATCAACATAATCTCTTATTAATATAATCATCAACATAATCTCATTTCAATATCATTAACATCACAAGCAATCGCATTCCACATATATATATATATAACACATGCCTGAAATTCACATTCCCCAAATCTATAGACAACACAAGTCTAATACATTCACAATGCATAATACCACGAGACTGATATTTTAGGGAAATTCTAAATTAAAGAGGAGAACTATAATGTACAAAACAAACTCATGCCCATTTAAAATTTAATACAGAAGTAAATAGGAGAATAAATTATAAAATTTTGGAGAGGGTTTTATTTGTAATTAAGACTTTTCCCAAAAAATCTAATCATTACAACAATAACATCATTCACAATTTTATTCATCAATAACAAATATATCGCATCCCATTAGTTTAAAACACAATTTTTTTTGAAAACCAACACATAACAGGGATACATACATCTCCAAATTGGGTTCCCTAATCCCCAACTATGGTATCAAAAGCTATAAACAAACAATAAACTCCCCTTACCTATCTATATTCCCTTGTTAACTCCTTGTAGCGTCGTTTGGGATCGTAGGTTCACGTGCTTTGGCCCAAATGCAGAGCTCTATATATCAAATCGAAGATAATTTAGTATAGATTTCAAAGACAAAGTTAATATTAACATTCGGGGTCAAATACCCACTCAAATTTAAAAGGGGCTAAAATGGTGTTTTGGAAGTCCACATCAAAAGGACATCATTTTGAAATTTCGATCACACCAATCTTACTGGGGCTCAACGAAGGTCACAAAAATGACATCAATATTATAAAAAGTAACTTTTACAACGTCTCATTTTTAAAGGTCTTTCAAAGGAAGTGTAAAAACACCCAATAACGGTACCCAAGTTACAAAAGATACTAAGAGAGGTTCAAACTAGCTAGGAGAAGGCATAGAAAACACGGTTACCTCGAAAAAATCGCGAAGGGAGGATTGCAGGTTCCGTTCTCTAACATCCACACCAAACAATTGCACAAGGATAATTTACACAACAATTCAACTAATCTAAACTAATCAAATAATTAAATAATATAATAAATACATCAAACATATATTTTCAGTTATCAAAATTTCAAGGCATTATAGACAGCCACCCTAAGGGGTCTTCACCCGTGAAGGTTGGTAACTCTGAATTCCGCCATTTGTTCCCTTCCGATGATGAGCTTCCTTAATTTCTTTCTCGCTCTTCTTGCCCCCACTGCATTCGAGGTTGTGGCTGGTTTCTCCCACGCCACTACTAACTTCTGTATCGCGCCCTCCATTGATCTCAACCGTGATTCAACAGTCTCATGCATCTCTTCCACGGTTCTCTCAATCACGTCCATGTGTGCTTCCATCCTAGCGTTGGTTTTTTACACCATTAACGACCCACAACTCCAAGAACTGAGCTCTGATACCAGTTGATAGAACTGGACCAGAAAACTAGATGAAAGAGATGATCTTTATTGAAAAAGAAAGCAATTACAGCAGCAACAATGTGATTTCGAGGATCACAACCTTCTAATACATTTCTGGTGCTTTTCCCCAACCACCCAATTGCTATTTATACCTAATTCTAACCCCCACAGTTAGTTATAACTGACCAACAATCAGTTATAACTAATTGAACTAAATTTTATTTACTAATTGACCCTCCTATTATACACTTGTCCCCACCTCCTACTCCTATCATATTGTTTCATTTTTTCCATTTTTATTTTGTACTAATCTGTTATTTTAATTTATTAGGACATACTTGTTGCCTACGTATAGCTCTTATATTGGGCAAGTAGTTACTGTTGAAAGGAAGAGAAAACAAGGCATAATTGAATCTGTTGTCAATTACACAATGAAGCATATTATTATATGGGTAATAACTAAAGAAATAACAAGTTCAATATTCCTAGTCTCATGAAAGAAGGGATTTTAAACATCAAATTGTTGCAACTCCTTGCCTAGCTTTATATCAAACGAGTGTACCATTAGTCCGATATTTCAAGTGTATATCCATCTACACATGACTGACCTTTTGCCACCTAGTATTTCAATAACCTCCCATGTTCCATTCTTCTCCAATCCTTATGTTCTTATTCTTGGCTTGAACTCGATTCTTATCCTTTAAATCCTCTTTGATAGCGCTAGACTCTTAGCATTAGAGTAGTACATAAACTAGAATCACCAATAGCTAGTTATTCTTTATTAATAACATGTTTGGATTCATAATGTGATGACTACATGTTTATTGTTGTTGCAGGATGTGAAGTCATTGGACAAAATCCATGGGATGAAGATAATTGGTTTATTACCTTATTGGCTCCACATAGCAGAAGGTATTGTGCATAACGATGTTGATATGCAATCATTATTTCTTTTGACAGGACCAAATGGTGGTGGGAAATCAAGTTTACTGCGGTCAATTTGTGCCGCTGCACTACTTGGAATATGTGGACTCATGGTTCCTGCTGAATCAGCCCAGATTCCTTATTTTGACTCCATCATGCTACACATGAAGTCATATGATAGTCCAGCTGATAAAAAGAGTTCCTTTCAGGTTTCCTATCGGTTCATTCATTTCTATTGTGTTCATCCATAGTGAGATATTATATAATATTGATTATGTTGAATAAACTTAAATATTAGTTTTAATGGGTTTAATTTAGTAATTTTGTTTTAGGAAAATGGGTCAAGAGTCAACAATGATTGTTGTTTATGGCTATGAATGACTAAAATAGGTTTTGATTGTAGTTTATGGCTATATGGGTTTTGATTATGGGTTATGGCTATTAATAGAATTTGGGTCTTTTAAATTCTTGAAGGGCATATTATAGCTTATAAATAGATCATTGTATTGTTTGACAAGTAGAGAGAAGAAAACGAGAAAGAAAAGAGAATAAAGTTGAATAAAGCTTTTTCTAGAAGTTGTTTTCTCCACAAGTTCTCACGGCATAAATTATTTTGAATTCTACAAATTGGTATCAAGAGCCAATGACGAGTATGACCAACAATGTGCCGAATGCCCCGACTAACGAAGGCAAACTACGAAAATTGGAGCATCCAAATGAAAGCTCTTCTCGGGTCTCAAGATGGTTGGGAGGTGGTCCAAGAAGGTTTCGAAGAACCGGCAACTACCACGGGATATACGGCGGCTCAACACAAGGTGTTGAAAGAGACGTGATTGAAAGATAAGGCGGCTTTGTACATGTTGTTTCGAGCTATTGATGAGTCAGGCTTTCAGAAGATTGCGAGTGCAACAACTTCAAAGAAGCGTGGGACATTTTGGCGAATGTCTACAAAGGAGCCAACAAGGTTAAACAAGTCTGCCTTCAAAATCTTCGTGGCGAGTTGGAAGGCATGAAGATGAAGGAGTCCGAAGGGGTCTTCGACTACATCACGCATTTCAAACCGTGGTGAACCAACTCAACCGAAACGGAAAAGCATTAACCGATGCACGAGTTGTGGAGAAGATTTTGAGATCGTTAACTGACAGTTTCGAGAATGTTGTATGTTCTATAGAAGAGTCAAAGGACCTAACAAAGCTCACGGTCAACGAACTCGCTGGTTCTCTCGAGGCACATAAACAACGTAAGAATTAGAAGGAGGAGGAGACACTCGAGCAAGCACTTCAAGCCAAGGCATCAATCAAAGACGAAAAGGTACTTTATTCTCAAAACTTTTGAGGTAGAGGGCATGGCAGTGGATGTCGAGGAGATGGTCACGGTGGTAGAGACCGCGGTCAAGAAGGGTATTATGAGGAGAGGGAGCAATAAAACCAACAAAATTGTTGTGGAAGAGGACGCAGTCGTGGGAGAGGTGATCGGTCAAATTATTCCAACATTGAGTGCTATAAGTGTGGCAAATATGGTCACTATGCGAAGGATTGCAACTCCGATAAGTGTTACAATTGTGGCAAGGTGGGACATTTTGCAAAAGAATGTCGAGTTGAGAAAAAGGTGGAAGAGACAACTAACCTAATCACGGAAGATGAGGGGACGAAAGAAGGTTTTCTTTTGATGGTACACAATGAAGTCAACACCAACAACGACACGATGTGGTACCTTGACACGGGTATGAGCAACCATATGTGCGGGCACAAGCACCTATTCAAAGAGATGCGAAAGGTTGAAACTGGACATGTGTCATTTGGAGATGTGTCGAAGGTTGAGGTCAAAGGCCAAGGTACGGTTTGTTCTTTACAAAAGGATGACTTAGTTGGGTCAATTCAAGATGTGTATTACGTACCAGACCTCAAGAGCAACATTTTGAGTATGGGACAACTCATAGAGAAAGGTTATTTGGTACTTATGAAAGACCGGGTATTACACTTGAAAGATAAACACAGGCGTTTGGTCGCTCGAGTTGAAATGGGGAGAAATCGCATGTACAAGCTGAATTTGAGAAGTGTTCGAGAAAAATGTTTGCGAGTCGACGTAGAAGACAAGGCGTCGCTGTGACATCTCTGTTTTGGTCACCTACATCATGGTGGTCTAAATGAGTTGGCAAAGAACATGGTGTACGGGCTACGGAACATGGATTACGAGGGAAAATTTTGTGAAGAATGTGTGCTTGGCAAGCATGTGAGAACTTCGTTTCAAAAGAAGGCTGAATATCGAGCTAAGCAACCTCTTGAATTGATTCATATTGACATATGTGGACCAATCACCCCCGAAGCTTTTAGCGGTAAAAGGTATTTCATTTCCTTTATTGATGATTTCTCACGAAAAACTTGGTTTTATTTTCTGAAAGAAAAATCTGAGGCATTTGAGGTGTTCAAAAAGTTCAAAGTGGTGGTGGAAAAGGCAACCGGTAGACACATCAAATCCGTACGATCCGATAGAGGTGGGGAGTATACTTCGACAGCTTTCATGGAGTATTGTGAGGAGCAAGGCATAAGGCGATTTCTAACCGCACCGTACTCTCTCCAACAAAATGGTGTGGTCGAGAGGAAGAACCGGACTGTTCTTGACATGGTTCGGTCAATGCTCAAGAGCAAGGAGATGCCGAAGGAATTTTGGGCGGAAGCCTTGCAATGCGCCATCTATGTGCAAAATCGGTGTCCACATGCGAACTTGGATGATCAAACACCACAAGAGGCATGGAGCAGACAAAACCGACAGTTTCTCATCTCAAAGTATTTGGTAGTGTGGCCTATGCACACGGACCGGATCAATGAAGAACGAAGCTCGAAGACAAAAGCAAAAGGTATATTTTTATTGGGTATGATGAGAAAACAAAAGGATACAAGCTACTCGACCCAATAAGCAAGAAGGTTGTGGTGAGTCGTGATGTACGAGCAATGGAGGTTATCAACGAAAATGGAGGATCATCAATCGCTATACCAACAAATTCTGAAACTACCTATGATGAAAATGAACCGCAACAACTCAAAATGCGAAGTTTGCAAGACTTGTATGATTCGACAAATGATGTACATATTGTATGTCTTTTGGCAGATTCCGAGAATATAAGTTTTGAAGAGGCGGTGCAAGACAAGAAGTGGCAAACTGCCATGGACGAGGAGATTATTGCAATTGACCGCAACAACACATGGGAGTTAGCGGAGTTTCTGAAAGGAAGTCAGCGCATTGGTGTGAAGTGGGTGTTCAAAAAGAAAATGATAAAGATGAAGGATGGTAGAAGTATTTAAGTTTATGGGGGAGTTTTGTTGAATAAACTTAAATATTAGTTTTAATGGGTTTAATTTAGTAATTTTGTTTTAGGAAAATGAAAAGTCAAGAGTCAATAATGATTTAGTTTATGGCTATGAATGACTATAATGGGTTTTGATTGTAGTTTATGACTATGAATGACTATAATGAGTTTTGATTGTGTGTTATGGCTATTAATAGAATTAAAGCCTTTCAAATTCTTGAAGAGCATATTATAGCCTATAAATAGATCATTGTATTGTTTAACAACTAGAGAGAAGAAAAAGAGAAAGAAAAGAGAAAGTTAAATAAAGTTTTTTCTAGTTGTTTTCTCTACAAGCTCTCATGGTATAAATTATTTCTATTCTACAGATTACATCCAAACACATGACACTAAAGAGTGTTCATAATTTGGACAAAAGGAAAGAACGGGGCCATAAGCCCATAACCTGAACGAAACTAATTCCATTAAGTACACAAGTGGGTAACCTGTTTATTAAGCATGCAACAACTAAAGCTTCTTCCCAACAGAACTTGGGAACTTAGATTTTAATTAAAGAGGATTGCTTTGTGACTTCCAAGACATGGTGGTCTACCTTTCTGCAATACAAATTAATTTTTCTTTCCTTCTTTCTTGGTTTCTTGACACATTATTTTTGCTGATACCTATCAGAATAGTTGCCTGTGGCTTTATGGAATTAGCAAGCCCTAGGTAGGGGAGTTAAGATAATTATCCTTAAAATTAAATATTTGTAATTGCTTTATAAATTACAATTTTATTAATTGCCTTGAATATTTCATCCTTCTTAATATTTGTTTCAGGTGGAAATGTCAGAACTTCGATCCATCATTGGTGGAACCACCAAAAAGAGCCTTGTACTTATTGATGAAATTTGTCGAGGAACAGAAACAGCCAAAGGCACTTGTATTGCTGGTAGTATCATAGAAACTCTTGATAGAATTGGGTGTTTGGGTATTGTATCCTCTCACTTACATGGAATATTTACTTTGCCCCTAAACATAAACAACACTGTGCACAAAGCAATGGGCACAACATCCATTGATGGACAAACAATTCCTACCTGGAAGCTAACAGATGGAGTTTGTAGAGAAAGTCTTGCTTTTGAAACTGCCAGGAGAGAAGGAATTTCTGAGATGATTATCAGAAGAGCTGAATATCTTTATCAGTCAGTTTATGCTAAGGAAAAGGAACTGCTTTCTGCAGAAAAATTCCCAAATGAAAAAAAGTATTCTACTTATATCAATGTCAATCATTTGAATGGAACGCATCTTCCTTCAAAAAGGTTCTTATCAGGAGCTAACCAAATGGAAGTTTTACGCGAGGAAGTTGAGAGTGCTGTCACTGTGATATGCCAGGACCATATATAATCGAACAAAAAAGCAAAAAGATTGCATTAGAGCTTACTGGGATAAAATGTCTCCTAATCAGGACAAGGGAGAAGCCACCTCCGTCAGTTGTAGGTTCTTCAAGTGTCTATGTGATGTTCAGACCAGATAAAAAAACTCTATGTTGAAGAGGTAAATCTCACCTTTTAGTATGTTTTCATAATTTGAATTAATCTACACACATCTGTATATATAATATATTTACAATAAATACACATAAATGTGATTGCTGATTCTATGCCTAATCAGTTACTAATTAGGGATTCTACCACTAATTCTAACAATTTTATTTCTTTCTTTATATTGGAGTGATAGTACAAAGCAAGACAAAAAAACACGACACAACGTAGATAACATTTACCTATATTTAACGCTGATTATTGAATAAGACAAAGGGTAGAGATCCCTAACTAATACAGGAATCAATAATAATGCCAACTCATTTTGATTCCAATCCTATCAATTTGGTAGATAACATAATTGGTTCAACACCAAGTTGGGACGCCTAATGGCTATTAGTAACTGTTTTTAGGCCTAAAAACAGTATTTAATAGATACTCCATGGTAATTCTTGTGTCCATGGATTAGCCTCATAATTGTACTTGTCTGGATGAAATCTGGGTTCTCTCACATGAGTATCTCACTTGAGAGATCATTTAAAAACACGGATGATCAAATAAAAATGGGACCCACATTTTTCTATCCTCTTCATGATGTGCTTGTATCTTGATTTTCCATACATTTTACTTGTCATGCCTTTTAGCACAATAACAGGAACCTGTATGCTATGATGATTTTATGCAGTCCTTTGTTTGTGAATGATTGTCAATTGATTGATCTCTTTCTTGTTGGGATGAACTGTTAATAGACTGATGATCTTGAGGGTCGTGTCTGAGCACATCGATTGAAGCAAGGAATGCATGATGCATCGTTTCTTTATTTTCTTGTCCCTGGAAAAAGCTTGGCATGCCAACTAGAATCTTTGTTCATCAACCAGCTTTCTAGTCGAGGCTTCCAACTGACTAATACAGCTGACGGTAAACATAGGAATTTTGGCACTTCCAACCTGTATGCATAACTAGTTGATAGACATTGATGATTTCCACCTCAACTGTTTTTGTCCAGTTTTGTACATCTTAATGACTTTAATTGTCTTCATGCGCACACATGCGCATATTAATTGACGATATGAAGTTTAGGAAGTAACGTCTGCAGCATTTTTGTTAGAATTAGTTGCTGCAGCTGCGTTGTGTCTACATCTGTAAATGTGCAAATGGTTGTTCATTAGCTTGCAAAAACAAAAGCTCTATGTTCTATTCTTAAAATGGACTCCCCTCCCCATCCAACATACTTAAAATGATATTCGATCCCCAATACAGCTTGCTAGCATCGAGCACTCATGGTAAAAATGTCAGTTCACGTGGTTTCTTTCATATGTTAGAACACATTTTGACTCTTTAATTGGACTGCACTGTGGCTCCTATTGAGAGAATATACAAGTATAAATAAACAAATATACTACTAGTAATGCACTGGACCATCTTCACGTTATTGAGTTGCTAATAATCGGCTTTTAAGCGGAGTTTGATCGTGTTTTGCACTTGCTTCTGAAAAATACACAGCAATGTGGTTAGTTGACCTGGACTGTGGACATTCATGCTAGATTATGTTAAGTCTTCCAGCAATGGCTAATGTGGATATTATTTTCAACAGGTTTATTTTAACAAGGAATCATTGCGCACATGTACATTTGATTTGAAGATTATATGAATATAAAATATTGATCTTTACTGATTATGATTTTATTTCTCATTAAGAACTTGTATTCTATGTTCTTAGACTTTAAAAAACTAATAATGTCCTTTTGTTTGAAAATTTAAAACCCAGAAGTCTGAAAAAAATGGCCAGCATATTGCCTTAGCTCTATGATAAATTAGTAAATATTATGTTCGTTCTTTGATAAAAAAAAAAAAAAAATTGTATTGAGTTTCTAATAAAACAATTTTGATTTTGATTTTTGACACTTTTTTCTAATCCATGAAAAATTAGTATTGTTTCCTAATAACTTTTTTCATTTGTTATTAGTTCCTTCCAAAAGTAAATTCATTTATTTTGGTCCAAGGTTTCTACTAGGTCAAAGAGTATAATTCTAACAACGACTTTATTTAAGGATGAAAATTCATATTTATAAATTAGGGATAAATTTTATTTGTATAATATTTATTAATTTCAAATATTATATCCTAACTTCAAGTTTAATTTTAAAAATAAATAGTATATGAACTGATAATAATAGAAATTTTGTTTATTCAATGTTGATTTCTTATTAATTAACAATGTATTTTAATTTTTGATTTTTTTATTAATTGGTTGTGCATAGAAATTAAGTAGACTAATTTTAATATAATTTAAATTTAAAAAACTCTTGATACGTTATATTAAATTGAAGATATTTTTTTCTAGATAAATTAAGTTTTAAGGTTACTGTAATTTTGATCAATCTTAATTTGAAATTAATTTTTTTTCACATCATATTAGCATAAATTTCTTAAAATTGATTAATATTAGTAGTAGTTTAGCATATGTATTGGACAAAATAAATACTTATTCTATAGAACTAAAATTTATAATAAATAAATGAGAGTTTCTAAGGTGTCCCATTAATTATGGGTTTTTGATATTTTTGGTTTTTCAAACAATGATAATCAAGTTATATTATTATATCATTATTTTGATATTTAACGATAATTTTATTATATATATATATTTCAATTTAATCCCTGAATAAATAAAATATTTTAAAAAATATATATTTTCTCTTCGTGTATCCTTCTCAATGTAAATGTTTAAAGTGTGTCCAATAATCAATTTTCACAAGAAATACCTTTTAATATGTTGTCCCACACAAATAAAAGTTTGTAATTAGCTACAACATGCACATCACACACTACCATTGTACCATTGCACTTATAAGTCCTACTTCTTACACCAGCGCTTATTGTGAAAATTCACAAATAGCCTTGTTAAAAAATCATTAAACATACAAATTTGAAAATTTTCCAATACACCATTCATTCCTTCTCTACTCTACAATCATTTTGGTTTCTTCTTCCGCATGTTCAAGGTTCCTCTGTTGTCGTCTGGTTTGGTGCTCCGTCGTGTGGTTTGCTTCTCAGTCGGGCTGCCGTCATTGGTTGTGGTGGTCGCCGTCGTAGCTGTGGTGATTTTTCTCTGCGACTAGGTAAGTGACGCATCGTTTCCTCTTCCGTGGGTCTCCTTTGGTGCACGAGTACGGATTGGTAATCCGTAAGTGTTATTGTATATGGATTGCCAATCTGTAATAAGGAATGGTAATAGGTTGAGGATCATACGGATTAACAATCTGTTAACCTCATACGGATTGGTGATCCGTATGAGTTAATCCGTAAGGGTCATACAGATTGGCGATCTATAAGGCCCTTACGGATTGTCAATTTGTATGGGTATTTTTATTTTTTATTTTTTAAAAAAATTGTTTTAATTTTGAACATTGGATGAATAAAGTGAAGTCAAATTCTTTTGCCAATGAGGTATTTTTTGTTTGTTTCATGAATTGTTAAGTGTTTAGAGTGCCAATAAGTAAGTAGTTGATGAAGTTAAACAATAATTTCAAAGTTTATGAATGAAGTGATTGGTTCATGAACTTAAAGAGTAATTTCAAAGTTTATCGATGAAGTGAAGTTCAATTCAATTGTTATTTGAAAGCATACTGTCTAATGTTATGGAACCCTTATTGATTTTGATCTAGATGGCTATGCTTTGAACTTGTTATGTAACATATTGTCAAAATCTTAGGTTATGGTTAAGAGTAATTTCAAAGTTAATGAATGAAGTGAAGTTTAATTCAATTGTTATTTGAAAGCATACTATCTAATGTTATGGAATCCTTATTGATTTTGATCTAAATGGCTATGCTTTGAACTTGTTGTGTAATATTTTCTCAAAATATGAGGTTATGGTTAAGAGTAATTTGAAAGTTTATTATATATATAAACGTAAAGGTTTATTTTTCCTCTTGAATTGTCATATTTGTGTTATTTTGTTGTTTATGTTGATTATTTTATGCATGTTGTCGAATTTATATGCTAATATTGTTGTCATCGTTAGATTGTTAACTTGAATAATGATTGTAATGTAACAATTTGGTTTGAATGTCAGATTATGGTTAAAACGATAGGATTACGGTGGGTTTCGGCCAGAGAAGGTAGAGAAGCCATTGAAGAAGAACCCCCTGCACGCCGAAGGCCGACAACATCAACAAGAAGACAACACCGAAGGACTGGTGTTGTTGAGGATGTGCCTGTTAAGCAAGCCGTCAACGTTGGTGGCATTGTTGTACTTGTTGATGGAAGCATTGATGCTGAGGTCGAGGGAAGCATTGATGCTATTGAGGTTGAGGGATTTCTTGGTGGGCCCCATGACACTTCAGTGTTGTCTCTTTACGCTGATCATGTCGCAACTAAGGTTTGGAAGGGAGATGTACAATTGTATTTAAATATAATTCCATTTGACAATTATTTTTGGCATTTATATGTAGCTATGTAACTAACAAATATTACAGGAATGCCGTAAGCTGAAGTTGGCTTCTCATGGGAGACAAGTGCACAAAGTTGGTAGGCCTGCACCTCAAATTGAAGGTTTGGTCGCTGGTACGGGGTTTAGCCCACTTATCACCTGTTTGTTGGAGACAAGTGACTGGGGTTTAATCTCAGCCTTTGTGGAGAGATGGCATAAGGAGACTGGTAGTTTCCTTTTGCCGATCGGAAAGATGACGATCACGCTAGACGATGTCACATCATTGTTGCATCTACCAGTCATGGGTGCCTTCCAAACCTATGATGTATTGGATGTAAAAGAGGCTATTGAATTACTAGTGGAGTTGCTTGAGGTGACCCCCGAAGAGGCTGAAACAGAGATGAAACAGTGCCATGGAGCATATGTTCGTCCGTCATGGCTGCGAGACTTGTATGATGTGAAGTGTGAGCAGATGGAGTGGACAATGGCAACCAGAGCATATTTATTCCATTTGGTTGGTTGCACGATCTTCGCTAACAAGAGTGCCACACTCATCAGTGTGGTATTCTTGGAGGCATTTCATGATCTCCATCAAGCTGGTGACTTCAGTTGGGGAGCGACTGCACTCTAACACATGTATGATAACTTAAACTACGCGTGTCAGCACCATGGAAAACATGTTGCTGGTTATATTAGTCTGCTATAGGTACTTTTGACAATTTAAGTGACTTTTGTGTGTTGTTTAATGTTTGGGTTGTAATTTAATTGCTTATTTGTGTTCACTTTTTTGGTGAATGTAGTGTCGGGTATACGAGTATTTTTCTACAGTTGTCAACATGATTGCAAATGAGGACTATGTGGAGAGCCAACCACGGGCATGCCGCTGGAAGCCAGGGAAGGCGTTACTTGTCACAACCTATCGAAGGCGACTAGATAAGTTGATGACTGACGGTGTTTGTTGGACACCATACACTGATCATGGTGCAGTCCTTGAATTTGAAGTAATTTGTCTTTTCTCAGGTCATATCCGCTAGGGCCCATACATTGTCACATACCAACTAGAGAGGATACTCAGACAGTTTGGATTCGTTTAGGGTACTCAGACAGGTGGCTTCATTTTTCTCAGTTTCTTGCAGTCACGGGAGCCTTTGCCAATTTCCCTGGTCAGTGTGATGCAAATTATTTGGATTTGTTCTACCAAATATTGCACCCTTTCATGATCCCGCCACAGACTGGGCCTTCTGTCGTCCCACACTCCGCACCAGATCCACCACCTGTTCCGCAGGGAGATGTAGTTGAACCTGATGAGCTTAAGATGCCTCAACATGCAGCGGTAACTGAAACTGAAACTTGGTTTAATTTGATTGTAATTTACAATATTTTATGGCCTTATTGTCTTATATGGTTTTTGCATATTCTATTAAGGGTGCGTGCCAGACGCTTGCAGGGAGATTGCAACATCTGATAGATCTTCGAATGGTTACCGCTGGCACTGATGCATACAACATAGTAGAGCAGTGTATCACATTAGCTCGCAGTGTATGTGAGGATCAGATAGTGTATGTCAGGTCTAGACGTCCCAGGAATGGACCTTGGCGAGTTTGACTTTTGACATTGTTTGTACGACGTATGCCAATATATGAACATATGTGTTACCATTTTCAGAACCTACATTACTATGTTAATTGTTTAAACATCATCCATTATTATTGAACAAAGATTTCATTTCATACTTCACTATAATCAAGTAACAAAATAATGTACTTGCTTAAACATCATCAAACAATATTTAAAGACATAATTTCATTTCATCTGTGTCTTTAACACCCCAAATCCACATAATCAGCTGGTATTCTCATCAAATTGGTATACTTCTGCATTCGACTAATATAACTAGCGGGTCATTCTTTTGCTTGTGAATAACAATTTCTTGACCATAACAAAGCAGTTGGTGGCATAGGACATCTGTCTCATAGTAATACCTTAACAAAATCATGATCCATACTCTTATTGCTAATTATATTTCTTGTAGTCATTGTAAACAAATAAAATGATATTCGAAATACCTGAACAAAATGATTTCCATACACATGACCAATACAAATGACCTGATGTACACCAGCATCTTTAGGCAGTTGACTTCTAAGAGGGAAAAACGTCATACTTTGTTGGAGAGAAAGACAAACAAGTACAAGGTTATACCGTGATGCAATCACATAACCAATGTTAGTAGTATCCATCCATTTATCAATTGTTACCTGCCGCCACAAACAACTACAACGTTATACCGTTAACCGATCACAAAAAAAGAAGGGATTAGTAAAATAACCCACCAAAATATCATATACATATCAAAACAAAGCATAAAACATGTACCTTTGACAACCCATCCACTAGGAGTGACCTCTTTAACTGCTCAAATTTATGTAACTCACCAAACAAGGCAATATACTCATCAGACCGTTGTGCAAGTTCTTTGAGCAAATGATTGTGCACCACAGCCCAAGCATCTTCACCATAACCAAGTAAGCCCGCAATAACACGATAACCGTAGTTACCATCTACTTTAACATCACTTACATTTAAAATGTAATTCTTCATGCATGGGCGAAATTGATCTAGCATTGGAATATTACAGGAGGGTATAGGTCCTGAAGATGTTGATGTAGAACGGGGTTGAGATGAGCAACTATCATGCTGAGAATGTAACGAATCCATGTACTCAAAGTACGATGGATCCTGCTTGGTTGATCTTTGGTGTTTGATAACATGTTTCTTTTGAGCCCCTTTTGTCTTTTACCTTTTCAGGAGGAGTACACATGGAAGTTGTATCAAGATATGCTAGTTCTTTGAGCTTAGTCTTCAGAGTGACTTTGCCACACATATAAAGACTTTTGAAACGCTTTGATATTGCATCCATTTCTTCTGTTATGTGGATTTCGCACTCATCGACACCTTGGTCCTTGAAATTTAACCTTCGCCAAAACATGTGTACGGTTGCCAATGGTATACTTCCAAGACTAATTCTAGCTAGCTCACACGCACAAGGCAGACCATACGTACTTCTCAACACACATCCACAACGAGTGCGATCAATACCTGCATAATCAACTCGCTCAAACTCTGCAGCAATTTCATTAAACGCATACCTTGAAACCATGTCGATCAGTCTCTTGTACAAGGTAACTTTAAACACATGTCCAACAACATTTGTGCTTCTCTCAAAAGATGCCTTTGTTTCACTGTGTTGCAACGTGATCATATTATTCATGGCATCCCAAACACTACATAGATCTCCAACGCTATTCTGCAATAGTCTCTTTAAGTTCCAATGAGCAGACTCAACCCTACAATTTTCAACACATCATAATTAATGTCTATTATTGAATACTATAATTGTTCATCAGCATAATAAAAAAGGTTTTACGATTTCATACCTGTTAGTTGTTGTGTTTCCAAAATGCATAACCTTATTAGTCCATGCAGTTACAAATCTTTCTTTGTGCAGATTCAACCACATGTCTTTCACATATTAAACAAAGATTGGCCACGGTGCACAAGCACATTCAAACTTCATAACACAATCATCATATTCTTTTTCAGAATCACAATCTACCAGACTCCCCCATGCATCCATCACATAGTCCTATGCATTGTTTTGTCCCACAAGGGTTTTACATTTTGCCTTCACATTCTTGTCAATGTGGAACCGACACAAAAAAGTTGGTTGTGTCAGGGAAAACAGTCTTCACTGCATTCATCAGGGTTGAATCTCTGTCAATAACAATGACTTCAAGGAAAACATCAATCTTAAAAAAAATCCCTCTAAATCGTTCAAGCGCCCATACAAGATTGTTTATACATTCGCCCTCCAAATATGCAAAAGCAGCTAAAAATGTCATCCCAGTAGAGTTGATTCCAGTGAAGTCAAGCATCATGAACAAGGGTCAAGCCTCAAGAAGTTTTGAGCTTTCAACATGTCTAAAGGCTAAAAGAACCATGGAAGCATTGAAGATTAATTTGATTAAATGTAAAAGGTAGTATATGATCTGATAATTCAAGTGTGCACTTCATGTCATGCATTATTCATTCATCTAGGTTTATTAGATTAAATGAATTAATCAAAGGCTGTGACTCAGTAAGGCACCTAAAAGGTTAAGGCTTTAGAAAAACCAAGTTTTACTGAAGTAATCGATTACACACATATTAGAATCGATTATTTTGTTCTTCGTGCCTTTGAAAAACAAATCAAGAACA
>PYAF01002877.1:779686-794737 GCA_007407185.1 Glycine tomentella
TACCTATTAAATCCTTTAAGTTATCCTCAACTGTACAGTCCCATACCTGCACAGCCTCTGGATCCCTCTCGTTCGGGTGTGTATTCGATTCATTCATGTACCCCTCCCGCTGGAAGCCTGCCAGGAGCCGCTCCTTGTCCGTGCCTCACTGCACCGGCGATCACTCCCCGCCCTCGTCAGCGCCCGGGATGTTACAGTATTCAATTAATATTATCATGCATAAATCATAGTCGATCCTTATTGATGCACACTATTTTACCCCCAATCGATCCCTCGTATTCGAGTTCTAAGGATATCTACCGAATATCGATTCCTCGCATATGTAGTAAATACCCCAACATTAAGAATTATAATCGCGTGCTTTATGCAATTAGAACGTTATGCCCTATTCCTAGCAACATAACGTAATTAGTAACATCATTCAGTTAAAACCCTAAGATTACTTTCCAGTCTCACTTAGGATTAAGTTCATGATGTTGGATATAGGGGGAGCATCATGAAGAGTGAAAGACTTTGATTCAAGAAATGGGTTTTGAGATTTCAACATGCTTGAAGTGCCTTGAAGTTTTGTAATTGATTCAAGTGTAAGAGAAAGACAATCTGATTGATCCTTGCATTGCATTCATTCATTATTAAGCTTAAATGGTTTTTCATTAAATCATCAAAGGTTTTATCTTTTTGGTTAAGGTTTGAATCTGATTAAAAGGTTTTTGGAAAATTGTTTTTCTTACTGTTTTAATCGATTACTTAATGATATAATCGATTGTTCTATTCTTCGTTCAATCTGGAAAAACCTTTATGAACAAATTAATCGATTACCAATCGGATTAATCGATTATTTGGCCTATGATTGAAAATAAACTGCTTTGTTAAAGGTTTTAATTGATTACTTACTTAGTGTAATCGATTACATAGTTAAAAGATTATTTTAAGCCTTGTTGTGATAATCGATTATCATTATTCGTAATTGATTACACAGTTCATTTTGTGAAACATAGCTTTCTGTCTTAATCGATTACAGCTCGGTTTAATCGATTATTTTGCTCGTTGCTGAAACCCAGAAAGCTTCTTTAACATTTTAATCGATTAAGTAAATAAATTTCTTGGTTTTAAAAGTGATAAAGATCCTAAACTCTGATTTGAATTAATTTTAAAATACCAAGGTAATAACCAATTCACCCCCCTCTTGGTTATCGTGAGTATTCTTATTATTTTCAATTGGCATCAAGAGATGGTTCTTGAGAGTTATTCAAGATCACTAATTTTTCTTCAAAAAGAAAAATGAATACCTCACAAATTACCTTCAAAGAAGGGGCTTCTCTCAATCGTCCTCCAATGTTTGAAGGGGAGCACTTTAGTTTTTGGAAAAATAGAATGAAAATCTTTATTCAATCAAATGACCCAAGTGCTTGGAATGCTATAGAAAAGGGTCCTTTTATTCCTAAGAAAATTGTTGGCAATGAAATGATTCCCAAAGAATGGGATGAGATGACAGATGTCGAACAAAAGGTTGTCCAATATGATTTTAAAGCTAAAAATATGATCACCTCTGCACTTTCTTCTGATGAATTCTTTAGAACAGTGAGATGCACAAGTGCAAAAGAAATGTGGGAGATGCTGGAAATAACTCATGAAGGAACTGAAGAAGTTAGAAGATCAAGAAAACATGCCTTGATCCATGAGTATGAGATGTTCAAGATGAACACCACATAAAGCATTTCTCAGCTACAAACAAGATTTACTCATATAGTCAATCATCTTCTGGGTCTTGGGAAGATCTTTGATACTGAAGAACTATACATCAAGATCTTGAAGTGTCTCACAAGACCTTGGCAACCAAAGGTGACAACAATCAAGGAATCAAAAGATCTATCAAAGATGTCCATGACTGCACTATTTGGTAAGTTACTTGAATATGAGCTTGAAATGTCTCAACTAACTTTTGCTAAAGATGCAGAAAAGAAAAATAAAAATATTACTTTAAAAGTTGCATCATCAAAGTCAGAAAAAGTGGAAGATTCAAGTGAAGAGGATGAAGAGGACAACATTAACTTGGTTGTCAAGAAGTTCAGCAAGTTCTTGAGGAAAAACAGGAACAAAAGGTTCACAAAGAACAACAACAACAACAGCAACAAGAAGATTGACAACAATTTTACTTGCTTTGAATGTGAAAATCTGGCCACATCAAATCCGAATGCTCAATCTACTTGAAAAACCAACAAGGTGACAACAAGGTAAGGAAGGAAGGAAAATCTAAAAGACCCTACATAGCTTGGGAAGATAATGAGTCAACAACATCAGAATCTTCAACTCAAAATGAAGAAGCAAAGATGTGTCTCACCTCCACAATCAATGAAGAAGATGATGATCTATCAAGTGATGGAGATGAGGTAAATTCTGAACCTGAACAAGCTATTAATGCTTTCCAAGAAATGCATGAAGAAGCCCAAAAGCTTACAAAATCCAATAACAAGCTCAAAGGAAATCTTAGATGGCATGTTGCAAAAATTACTGAATTGCAAACTGAAATTTGCAACTTGAAAGAAGAAAATGAAAAACTTGTTTCAAGTTACAAAATGAATGGATGTGTATGGGCTTCTTCTTCTACTAATGTTGACATATATAACTTGCTGCAAAAAGATTTTGATGATTACAAAAAAAGTCAAGGAGAAAAATACATGTTACTCTTATCCAAGAATAGTGATTTAATTAATCTTTTGAGAAAGCTTTACAAAGGAAAATGCAACTTGGCTGAAATGTTAAGTGTTCAAAAGTATGCTGGAGATACTTTTGGTCTGGGGTACAAACAAGGCTCAAAGTCTTTTGTAAAAACTGTATTTGTGCCTCCAAAACAGAATAATCAAAAGAAGTTCAAAAACTCAAAGATCAATCAAAATGCTTTCTTGAGAAAATCATCAAAATCTGTAACATGCAACTATTGTATGGAAAAAGGACATACATCTTACAAATGCTATGCTAGGAGATTTTATGTGCCTAATGGAGATTGCATTTGGGTTCAAAAGAAAAAGAAAGCTGCTAACCCCTATGGACCCAACCTCAGTTGGGTACCTTCCTTTATAAATTGATTTGATTTTTGCAGGTATGTCTAAGAGCTAGATCCTCATTATGGTACCTTGATAGTGGATGCTCTAGACATATGACGGGTGACATGTCTATGCTTACAAATCTAACTCTTAAAGATGGAGGATATGTCACTTACGGGGATAATAACAAAGGAGAGATCATTGGAGAAGACAACATTAGAGATAGCTTCAAAACCAAAATAAAAAATGTTCTTTATGTAGAAGGGTTGAAGCATAATCTCTTAAGCATAAGCCAACTCTGTGATAAAGGATTCAAAGTCTCATTCAATGAGAATTGCTTCATGATTTGTGATGGGCAAAGTGGTGAAGTGATTCACATAGGTAAAAGGAAAGGTAACATTTATTTACTTTCAATTGATCATGCATTCTTTCACAACACTTCATGTCTAATAAGTAAGATTGATGAATCTTGACTGTGGCATAGAAGGGCAAGTCACATTAACATGAATCATATGAACAAGCTAATTAAAAAGGATTTAGTAATTGGTTTGCCCAAACTCAAGTTTGAAAAGGACAAACTTTGTGATGCTTGCCAAAAGGGGAAACAAACCAAAAATTCTTTTTAAAGTAAAAACATTATTTCCACCTCTAGACCACTTGAATTACTTCACATTGACTTGTTTGGTCCTTCTAGAACTATGAGTTTAGGAGGCAATTATTATGCACTTGTCATTGTAGATGATTACTCTAGATTTACTTGGACTCTGTTTTTGAAATCCAAAAGTGATGCTTTCCATGCTTTTAGAAAAATGGCCAAGCTTGCACAAAATGAAAAAGGTAGCAAAATTATCTCAATAAGAAGTGATCATGGTGGAGAATTCCAAAATGAACATTTTGAAAAATTATGTGAAAAAAATGGAATTAACCACAATTTTTCAGCTCCAAGAACACCTCAACAAAATGGTGTTATGGAGAGGAAAAACAGATCTCTTGAATAAAGAGCTAGAACTCTTCTGAATGAGACAAATTTGCCAAAATATTTTTGGACTGATGCTATAAGTACTGTTTGCTACACTTTGAATAGATTACTTATAAGGTCTATTTTAAACAAAACTCCTTATGAGCTATACAAAGGTAAAAAAACCTAACATTTCTCATTTGAGAGCTATTGGTTGCAAGTGTTTTGTATTAAACAATGGGAAAGAATCACTTGAAAAATTTGATGTTAAAGCTGATGAAGCAATTTTCCTTGGATATTCATTACATAGTAAAGCATATAGAGTTTTCAATAAAAGCACTATGTGCATGGAAGAATCTGTACATGTAATTTGTGATGAGTCTAATCCCTCTAAAGAGGAAATGAAGTGTGATGTAGATGCAGGTCCTATGGAAGAATTTATTCAGCTTAATGATTTCATAAATAAAGAGAAAGAAGAAGCAAGTGCTGAAATAAAACCATCAACACCTGCTCAAGAGCCTAAAGATTGGAGAACAACAAGAGATCTCTCACTTGACAACATCATAGGTGAAGTTTCAAAGGGAGTATCTACTAGATTTTCATTAAGGAACCTATGTTGTAATATGGCTTTTGTTTCTCAAATTGAACCTAAGAATATTGATCAAGCCTTACATGATGAACATTAGATGCATGCCATGCATGATGAATTAAATCAATTCAAGAGAAATGAAATTTGGAAACTTGTTCCTAGACCATCCTCTCTCAAACCTATTGGTACAAAATAGGTTTTTAGAAATAAACTTGATGAAAGTGGAATCATAGTTAGATATAAAGCTACATTGGTTGCTAAAGGTTACAACCAAGAAGAAGGCATTGACTATGAGGAAACTTATGCTCCAATGGCAAGATTTGAAGCCATTAGGTTATTGCTTGCATTTGCATGTTTAATGGATTTTAAATTCTTTCAAATGGATGTTAAAAGTGTCTTTTTAAATGGATACATTGAAGAGGATATATATGTTGAACAACCTCCTGGTTTTACTGATTTTAAACATCCTAACTATGTTTTTAAACTCAAAACGGCCCTTTATGGTTTAAAGCAAGCTCCCAGATCTTGGTGTGAAAGACTAAGCAAGTTTCTGCTTGAATAATCTTTAACAAGAGGTCATGTTGACAAAACCTTGTTCATCAAAAGGCATAAGAGTGATATCTTATTGGTTCAAGTATATGTTGATGATATAATTTTTGGTTCAACTAACCATTTGCTGTGCAAGGAATTTTCTAAAGCTATGCAAAAAGAATTTGAAATGTCAATGATGGGAGAATTAACATTCTTTCTTGGACTCCAAGTGAAGCAAATGAAGAATGGAACTTTTCTCAATCAATACAAATATTGCCTTGAAGTAATTAAAAAGTTTGAAATGGAGAAAAGCAAAGATGTTGTAACTCCTTTGGCAACCTCAATCTATCTTGATTCAGATGAAAGTGGAAAGAGGGTTGATGAGTCAAAATTTAGAGGAATGATTGGATCTTTACTGTATTTGACAACTAGTAGACTAGATATAATGCTTAGTGTTTGCTTGTGTGCAAGATATCAAGCAAATCCCAAATAGTCACCCCTTACAGCAGTCAAAAGGATCCTCAAATATCTCAAGGCAGCACCAAAAGTTGGTCTTTGGTATCCCAAAGGTGCTTCAATTAATATTATTGGTTATTCTGATTCTGACTTTGCAGGATGTAAGTTAGATAGAAAAAGCACTAGTGGCACTTGGCATCTTCTTGGAAGTTCATTGATCTCATGGCATTGCAAGAAACAATCTTGTGTTGCTTTGTCAACTACTGAAGCTGAATATATCTCAACTGGAAGTTGTTGTGCACAAATTTTATGGTTGAAGCAACAATTACAAGATTTTGGAGTTGAATTGAAAGAAATACCTTTGCTATGTGACAACACAAGTGCTATCAACATTTCAAAGAATCCAATAATGCACTCAAGGACCAAACACATTGAGATAAGGCATCATTTTCTAAGAGACCATGTTCACAAAGGTAATATCAAAATTGATTTCATTGATACTAATAATCAATTGGCTGATATTTTCACTAAACCATTGGCTAGAGATAGATTCTATGCTCTTAGAAACATGCTAGGTATCTTGGATGAATCCGATCTTTGCTAGCTTGTTTAGTATATGCCTTTTCATATGCAATTTTTTGTCCTTTGTATCCATCATCAAAAAGTTGCTACATCTCGAGTTTGTTATGCATAATCCTGATAAATCTGCAAAATTCTCTGTAATAATAGATTAAGCATCAGATTAATCGATTAAATTCACTTAAATCATCATTTAGTATGAAAATTGAGCTTATGTAATCAATTACACTACCAAAATAATTGATTATTCATCCTTTCTGAAAATTGGTCTCTTTTGTGATAATCGATTACTCATCGGATTAATCGATTACAATGACCAAAATCTATTTTCCAATGTAAAAAATTCACTGGAATAATTGATTACAGTGAATGATAATCGATTAAAATATTGCGAATCAATTTTTTCAAAATTCACAACCTTCTGGAATAATCGATTACATGTTGGATTAATCGATTACACAAGCTTCTATATGTTTCTGAAATTCAAACTTCTCTGTGATAATCGATTAAAGCATAAAATAATCGATTACACATTGTCTTCTACCTCTGAATGTTTGTAAAATAATTGATTACGTTACAAATTAATCGATTACTGTTTGTGCTATTAGTGTTTCTGCTTGTGAAATAATCGATTACACAAGTGAAATAATTGATTATTTATGGAGTTATTGCAAAATCTGACAGATTTTCTTGGAAGTTGTAATTGCCCAACTCCCACCTAATTCAAATTTAAATCCTCTGCAGTGAGTTAATTCATTCTAACACTCCTTAATTCAAAATTCAAATTCTTGGAGCCTAAAAATCTTTATAAATAGAACCTTTGGTCTAAGGAAAAATTACACCTAATCTCTTCCTTCTCTTGCTAAACCTCTGTTTTTTTGTGTGCTTAGAATCTCTGTCTAGGATGTCTACCTCTAAGAGAACCAAAACCTCTAAGAGAAAGGCTGGTGAATCTTCTAACCCCCCTCCTACCAATAGGTTAGATCTTTGGTTCACCACAGAAAAATACCGTATGACCTATCTCCAGTTTAATGCTACAAAACTAGTCTGTTCCCCTAAGTATTTAGAGCTTGACTGGTTTATTAGGGAAGGTTTTCAATTTCCTGCCTTCTTAGAAACCCAGGGCTTAAGAAAGTTTGTGGAGTTAAAGGATACCTTTTACCCTGAATTGGTCAAGGTGTTTTACACCTGTGCCAAGGGATCCATGGATGGGATACTGAGGTCCCACGTAAATGGAGTGTCCATGGAAATCACCCATGAGGTGTGGGAGGCAGTAGCTGGTATCTCCTTTGAAGGAGAAAGAAAATTTGATGAAAATCCTGAGGGTTATAATAGGGTAGATACCTATAGGGAGATGCTTAGTAATCCCCAAATCAAATTGAAAACTAGGCTAGGTACTGGACCCATGACCCATGAGGATAGGCTTTTGCACTACATAATTACATATATCCTCACACCTAGAGCCACAAACCATGCCCAAGCAAGAGATGAAGACCTACAAATAGTGTATGGTCTCAAGAATTCAATTCAGATGAATTGGATTCTCATTCTTGAGGAGATCTTGTTGAAATCAATAAGGCTAGTAAACTACCCATTCCCTTATGTTGTGCTTCTGTCTAGATTTGTAGACTACTTCCAAATAGATGTCTCAAATGAAGTAGTGGACTACACAAACTCAAGCAACAGTCTCATCAAAGACATGCATCTTAACAAGCTAGGAATGATCAAGACACCACAAGGATAGCAGATGGTTGGTCAACAAGTTGTGCCTGAACCTCCTGTTGTTGCTGGTGTTGGAGTAAATGCTAAAGAAGATGAGAAAAGGGATCTTGCTCAACCCCTATACACCCAATTTGAGTCACTCATGCTTCAGAAAATGGATGGCCTAATCTTTATGCATCATGATTTTAGGGCTGAAACTAGTTCAGTTTTAGAAGACATTAAGGCTAGGCTAGACAATATTGAAGCCATTGTTATGTTTGAAGGGTCTGAGACATTTCAGCCTTTGTATTTTTTTCTGTTTCTTCTATTTTTATGCTTTCATGTTTTAATTGTATTTTCAAGAATTGTAATGGTTCCCTCATTTATAAATAAATCCATTTATGTTTCTCCTGTTCAATATCCGTTGTGCTTTACATGTTTTTGACTTTGATAAGCCAAATAGGGGGAGAAATGATTGATTTGGTTCATGCTCTACAGTACACTCTGTTCTACTCTGTTTTTCTGCACAGTTTTTGCCCAAATCTTACTTTGAATGGATTGTCAAATTAAGGGGGAGCTAAGTGATAAAAATTAACCAATTAAGTAAGATATAAATGTAAATGAATGTTGGATTAATCAACAAATGCTTTAACACCTGTTCTTGGCAAAGAGATAGAATTGTTTTCAGGTTTGCAAAGCTTAAGTTTTCCTAACTTTGGTTCCCTCAAGTAACTTCAAGTCCAACATATAATCAATCAAGAATTTGGCATGTTCAAAGCCAAAAAGGGGAAGATTGTTGGATATAAGAGGAGCATCATGAAGATTAAAAAGGATTTGATTCAAGATTGGTTTTGAGCTTTCAACATGCTTGGATGCCTTGAAGTTGTTTAATTGTATTATGTGTAAGAGAAAGGCTAATCTGATGATCCATGCATTTCATTTACTCATTCATTCATAAACTTAAATGGATTTCATAAAAAATAACAAAGCTTTTATATTTTGGTTAATGTTTTTAATCTGATTGAATGGTTTTTGGAAAAATGTTATTTTCACTGGTTTAATCGATTACCTTATTGATATAATCGATTGTTTTGTTATTTGTTCAATTTGGAAAATCTTTTATGAACATTGTAATCGATTACCCATCAAAATAATCGATTATTTGGCCTTTGTTTACAACAAAACTGCTTTGTTAATGATTTTAATCAATTATTTAAGTGTTGTAATCGATTACATAGTTAATCATGGATTTTAAGTTCTGCTGGGATAATCGATTACCATTATCCGTAATCGATTACATAGGCTATTTGAAAAAAGCCACTTCCCTGTCTTAATCGATTACCACAACTTGTAATTGATTACACAGTTCATTTTGAAAATATAAGTCTTCTGCTTTAATCGATTACCAAATCTTGTAATCGATTACATAGTGCATTTTGTTATCCTGAGACTTCTGTCTTAATCGATTACAGCTCGTGATAATCGATTATTTTGCTCGTTGTTGAAACCCAAAAATATTCTTGAACAGTTTAATCGATTACATGGGTATTTTAATCAATTACATGAGTGGATTAATCGATTATCAGGGACGTTTAATCGATTACAATTAGTTACAAATTTCGTTAAAAATAGGTTTGAAGGCTTGGCTTGTTTTCTAACTTTGAGAGATTGTACCCATTCGTATTTCTGAGCTCACATAAGTCTTCTAAGCTTTTCAAAGTGATTTTTCAGTGCCTAATTACTTCTTGCTTTATTTCATATCAATCATGTGTCTTTGAATCATTCCTTGAGCAAGAAACCATTTCAAGATTAAGGAAAGAATATTATGATTGTATTTCAATGATCAACCTGATTTGGTAATCTCATTCTGCATTACATTCATTGGATCATTAGGTTGTCTCTCTCTTTAATCTGGTTATAATTTTGTTTTTAATTTTTTGTGTAAGTTTGTTATTGTAAACTGGGTTCTTGCTTGTATCTAGAGAAGGGTTCTCTAGTGTGAAGAACAAAGTAGTGTTCTCTGGTTCTTTGTCTCTTAGAATCTAATAGGGTTTTAGATTTCTATTCTTTATCTAGGGTTGATAAAGGGAGATGTTGTAATTGCATGAAAGAACAAAAATTTATAGTAGTGGAACTCTAATTCAGGGTGAATTAGAAGAAACTAGATGTAGCTTCAGTTGTGAAGTGAACCAGTATAAATTGCTTGTGTCTTTGATTCTATTTCTCTATCTCTCATCTTATTCATTGGTCATTGATTCTTTGATTCATATTCATTGTTCAACAAGTTCTGTTTTGATCTATTGATTTCTTGGGCTGAGTTATTTGATTAAGTAAAAAGATTTCTTGGTTTTGAAAGTGATAAAGGTCCTGAACTCTGATTTAAATTAGTTTATAAAATACCAAGGTTTTAAACAACTCACCCCCCTCTTGGTTATTGTGAGTATTCCTATTATTTTCAGTTTTCATATTCCCTTTTAAAAAAATCTTTGTTTAGCAAAAAAATATTCTACTTTGTTCTTGTGAGATAAATATTTTCTATTTGTGTTTCCAGGTTATCACGGACTACAAAAATAGTCAGCTATCAGTTGTATTGGATGCTTTGGAAAGAATGCATAACTATTTGAGAGTTGTTGTAGTTTCAAATGATCCTTTGTTTTTACATGCAAGACTTTTATAACTGAAACTTATTGGTATGACATGAACAATTATCATTTTTTAAGCAAGTCTCAATTTAGTATGACTCTAATCAACTTTTCTCATTTCCATTTTGGTTATAAAGATCATTAATTCCTTGTGTTTTCATAATTTCATTCATGAAACAATATTATGGTTGTTTAGGGGATTGGACTCTATTCATTTGCATGTTGAAATTTTTTTCCTACTTATATCAATTGCCTGCAAGATATTTAGCCGTAATAGAGTTCAACTTCAAAGTTAAGATGGCTGACACTTATATCCAACATGCTACTTGTCTGTTGAGCACATAAGTGTGTTATCTTATGATGTGGTCATTGTGATTAAACACGTATTTGCAGGAAGTCATTGAGAAATAAGTAAATAATGTAATGACCCGCCTCGTCGCTACGATATCACTAGCTCTAATCGTGCAATTTCAAATTTTAATGAAAACTTCATTGATTTGGTTATGAAAATGGTAGTAAACTTTTGCGATAATACACTTATCATACAACGAATATATACATAATTGAATACATATGTATATTTTAAACCAGTACATATCATTCACATGTCAAAATTTAGGTTAGTTTTTTTTATGTATTTACACCTGGAATTTACATTTCCAACAAAAAAGGATCAACTAAGAAAGAGTTAATAACAACACACAACTCTCTCCCAAAATGAATTCCAACGTTATCACTTCAGTTTGGCGGCTCTAGCAAAAGGTATCCCTCCAAGGTCAGCTATTGTTGCTCATCTGCTTTAACGAACGAAAGTTCACGATCATCACAGGTACCAATCACACGGTACAACAAATGCAAGGGTGAGTTTATTATACATAACCAACAAACATCAGATAACAACAATTGGGAAGGAAACAACATTAACAACCACAATCATTACCAAAAATCCATCAGTCCAATACACACTCGACCAACCAATCATCTAGTTCATTTCACAACTCAAACAATCATACTCAGAATGATGCATGCACCTAACTCATCTATCAACATGCAATGTGGTACATCAACATGCAATGTGGTACCATATTTTGGAAATAGCCTCTCACAGGAAAAATGATTCACCACCTATCAGGGCCACCCTGTCGTGCACTGGCCATTCCCCCCTCCCCCAGTGATCAATCACGTCGCTAGGGAATTCCAAACCTAATGACCCCTTAGTACTTGCATTTTCAGCCCATTGAAACCCACAAGTATGCGCATGCCTTCATGCTATTTCCATCCATGCACATGAAGTATGAAACATGGGCACCATCAATGCATGACCCAACTAGGAACACATCTTTCCTCGCAAGGGTAACTTGTCATGCACCCCCGATGTACATACATAAAACACCAATGCGGGCTCACTGATGCACTGACCGTGGCTAGGAACACATTCTTCCTCGCAAGGGTAACCAACCGGTCACTGCATCCCAGGTGGACGTATACAGCATACAACCATGAGCACCATCAATGTATGTAACAAATTAACAGCATCTTGAAAAATAGTTTCTGATAACTTTAATCGATTACTAGATGCCTGTAATTGATTACATAAGCATCAGGAAATTAAAAAAAAAAAAAAAACAAGACTTGTCTGTTTTAATCGATTACAAGACATCTGTAATTGATTACAACAGACTAAAAAGTGTAAATAACTCTGTTTTAATTGATTACAAGTGCGAATTAATCGATTACAACACCATAAAAATGGCACTGCACATGCTGGGTCAGCCAAGGGTCATTTTGGGAAAGCTTGCACTTCAAACTTCATTTGGACTTCATTTCAATTTGCATTTTCCTTACATTTAGTGACATTTAGCTTGTAATTTCGTGGCTTTTATAAGGGGCCAAAACTGATTGTAACTAACTTTGGTTCATTAATATAATTCTGAAAATTGTTGAGAGTTTCTCTCTTGTTCTTGTTCAAGAACTTCTTGAGTCTTATCAATGGCTTCCCAATGCTATTGTGGTGATTCTTCCTAGACTTATTGGAGAGCTTCTCCATGGTGTCTTCACCTTCATCCCTAACCTTTTGTCCATCTTCCATTTCTACAATTTTACCTTTAAACAGACCTATTCCAAAAGTAGTGCTGATTGCTTGTGTTATGAAGTTTACTTGAAGTTTAGGTTTCATTGCAAGGTAGATTTAGGAAAACTAATGGCTATGGGTTCAGTTATACATCATAGCTTCATCTTAGCTAGACATCATGTGGTATCTAGAGCCTAATCCTTGTGGAATAGTTCTTCAAGTTCAGTTTTAAAAGTTCTTCAAAGGTAAAAATCTGCACCAAACCCAAAAACGAAAATTCCATTTCAATTATGTGTTCTTGTTGTTTTCTTTTGATTCTTGGTGGTGTGTGCTTGTTGTGTGTTCAGCCACATAACCCTTGTGTTTCCTTCAAGTTTCATGTGATTTCATGTGTTCATGTTCTTCATCTGTTTTTGATATTTTTCTAATTTTCTTGTCTTCATTCTTGTCAATTTTTGTTAGTAGTGTTTTTTGTGTTGTATGACCACTTGTTTTGATTATACTCTCATGCCTAAACTGAATTGAGTTGTTAGAAGCAAATTTTACAATTGTTATACATCATATTTTAGTGATTCATTGAATTTCTTTAAGAATTTTTGAACTTGTGCAAAAGAAAAACAAAAGCAAAAGAAAAATACATCAAGTAATATCAAATTGGTACAACCAAAGACATTATTGATTGGTGGCTCGAAAAAGTGAAAGAAAAATAGAATTTAGAAGAAAATCAAAGTTACAAAAGCTACAAGTTTAAAATTCCTTCGAACCACAAAATTACATGAACTTGTATGACATACAAATTTGATGAAAGTTGGCTTCTAGCAATTGAATTTACATGGCATATCTTACTTGTGAAATTTGGTACAACCATGGTATTCTTTGAGTTGTCTCATAAATTCCAATTAGAGTTGTGCTTTTCTATAAAAAAATTCTTTTGTTGCTTGTCTTTTAAAAAATTCCAAGGTTTTGTATTAGAGTTTTCTTGTTCTTTGACTCTATTTCACTATAGTAAAGAAGCTTGAATTGATTAGAAGTTTTTGCTTAAGAACTATAGTGAGGAATAATAGTGGAAAAAGGGAAAGGAGAACATTATAGAAAGAGCCTAGATAAAGTGTACAAACACGAGTGAGAGTGACAAACACTTAGAGAGTGGTGATAATTTCCTTATATACTTGTGTTTTTGCTAACCATTTTTTTTTGAAGGATGAGTGATATTGCTTTGTCGAGACGCATCAAAAACAATTTTACTAAGCTAATTCTATAGCACAGAGCTAACCTAGGTCAACTCAGAGACACGATCAATATGGTTCTAGCTTCAAATCATTGGTAATAATAAGGGGGGATTTTTGTCGAACAGTTGGTATGCGCAAAGTAAAACATGCAAGAACACAAACTAAAATTAAAGAACAATGCAGAAATTAACAAGATTATCAAGGAGTAAAGTAAAACAGATTAGAAAGCATCAATCCAATTCACCAACCCAAGCTATTTGAATCATCATCATTCCCATAAATTGATTCTATCATGAACATTCATTCAATCTCAATAGAAGCAGTTCAATCGATTCTACTCCTAAATTAATTTATACCATGTAAGGACCCTCATTTCTGCGTCTTCATTAGGTGTTTTAGTCTAGAATTGATGGTTAGCAGGTGAAAATATCAGAAATTAAGCAGAATAGAAGGTATCGCGCCAACAAGCCTATGTACTACCGGGGGTACATAGGCTAATTCTACATGTGGCGCCAAGAGCGCCACAGGTGCTGGAAACTGGCGCCACAGGTGCTGGAAGTTGGCGCCAGGAGCGCTGGAGTGGCACCAAAGGCGCCAGATGCACTGGACTTTGGTGCCATCAGCGCCAAGGTGGCGCCAAGGGCGCCGCATGTCGGTCAGGGGCAGTATATAAGGGTCAAAACGCGGAAAATGGAAGAAAAAGGCACTTTCTTCTTCCTTGGACCTTCAAACCTCCATTAATGGCAGTCCAAGCTTTCTAGGACCTTATATACTAGCCTAAACACCTTCCTATAACCTTTAATCTTGATAGAAACCCTTTGAAAGCTTGAATCCTCCAATTTCTGCTCTTGAAAAACCTCTTTTGAGTGAGAAGTGGAACCTCAGAGGAAAAGCTCAGAGAACTTGAGTCTGGCGAGGACCCACGTCGTATAAAGGACACCAAAGCTCATGGGAGTTGTCCTAAGGTGTTTCTAGTCGCCACTGAGGTAAGAGACTCAAGTTTCTCCGGTTAATTTGGGATTTGGGGGTTCCTGTGAATAGTGACCCATATGAGTTGGGGCTAGAATTAGCCCAGGGTCCTGTAGAGAAACTTGTTTAGAGCGAGGTATAGATGAAGGATTAGCTTTCAGTTTTTGATTCTGATGACTTTGAATCTTGGCTCTGTATATGCCTGTGTGACTTGTGTAGAGTCACTTGTTGATAGTTCTCTGATAGGCTAGAGCCTTGATTGTGTTGTGCTGAGCCAAGTGG
>PYAF01002877.1:794837-809784 GCA_007407185.1 Glycine tomentella
CTTGAGAATCTGTGTTATAATTATGATTAGATCTGTTGGCCAACGGATAGATATGGACCTCCCTAGGAGATGGTTTCCTCCTAGTATGGTTGGCTCATGGGTGATGATGATCCCGGGGTGATGATGATCCCCTAGACCAAGGGAATAGTAGATGACGATTCCTGCTATTCTTGGAGGTACCTTATACGTGCATCCATGCAAAGGGTAGCACCCAATGGGATGACACGGGTGTGAGTTTCCGGTCTCACACTGAGGATGGATGCTGATGATGATGCATCCTGGCGTTGATGATGATACGCCATTGCTTGACTTGTTTGGATGCTTGATATGTTATGATGAGGACCTGATATGCTAGGCCGGTGAGCCATTTGTGTGTATGCCTAATGTATGTGTTATGGAAGTGGGCCAGGGTGGAGGAAAGTCCTCCAACGACCCTGAGCTTACTGAGATGTGTATCTCACCCAGTGTGGGGCTTATGATTACAGGTGATTCTTCTGGGAGAGAAGAACAGATGCAGGGCAGGAGGCCCTAGAGGTGACATGCTGCTGAATGGGATGCAGCAAGGAGAGCTGCGAGCTCTTTTTGACTTTGTTTCTGTTTTGTTCCCTTGATAGGGATGAGGTGTATGTACCCTATGACGTGTATAGTTCTGTATACCCCTGTGAGGGCTGATGTATATTTTGATGAACAAAACTATTGATGTATATTATCTGATTCTCCTAAGCTTATATTGGATGTTTTTCAGTTATCTGCCTATCTGAATAAGCAATCTGTCTATATATGTATTGTATGAGATAAACTGGATCAGTAGGGGTATGATATGGTCTTGTATGTGTGTGTGTGTTTGTGATATGTTGGGTTTCCATACATAATGAATCAGGAAAAAATCGATCCTGTGCTTCCGCTAAGTTTTAAATGAATGTTTTAAGCGCTAACTGATATCATAATGATAACGCACCGGAGGCCTACGGGGTGTTACATTTAATGGTACAGAGCGGTTTCTTGATTAGAACATTATGTATGGAACTTGATTGGTGCCTGTTTATGACCATTTGATATGAGCATTACATGGGGATACATTAACTGTGGGCCTGATCAACTCACTGTGTGATGTACATGTGTAGTGCTATGGTGAGACCTAGAGGCACAGGTGGGGCTACCAGTGCCCAGCCTGATCCAGTTGCGGCTGCCTTAGCCGCTATGCAGCAAGAGCTAGCTGCAAATAGACAAATTCAGGCGGATATGTAGCAAGAGATAGCTACTGGTAGACAGGCTCAGGGAGAGATGCAGCGAGAGATGGCTGCCACCCGAGAGGTGAACGAGGCCTTGATGAAGGCCAACCAGGAGTTTCTTGATGAGGTGAAGCACCTCAGGAGGGATGATAGAGCATCCTCCACAAGAAAACAAGGTAACACCATTGGAAGACTAGCCATTGTGAAACCTAGAGAGGCGGAAGTGGCAAATCGCTTCTACTGAGTTCCAAAATTTTGTCTAGACAAGATATGCCTTATTTGTAAGATGGAAGACCCGTTGATATGGTCTTCAATCCACTAGGGGTACCTTCACGAATGAATGTAGGACAAATATTTGAATGCTCGCTCGGGTTAGCAGGAGATATGCTAGAAAGACATTATCGAATAACACCTTTTGATGAGAGATATGAACAAGAAGCTTCGAGAAAACTAGTGTTTTTTGTACCCTCGACCAAGGCGTAAGTGAGCTCAAGCAATGTCCGGTGGAAATCGTTCTCAAGCCCCTTAGCGCTACTGCTTCTTCGGAACATGCTCTTTCTTCTAGGATCTGTTTTCTGGACTTCTTCTGCTTTTTGGTTCTTCCTCTATTAATCTGCCTCAAACACAGTCGTCACAATCGCGGATGTCCCACCCTTGACTCCAAGTACTAGAGAATTATATTATCTTAGGATGATGTTGACATTGGTTAAAGGGCCAACCAATTATGAACAAATCTGTACAATGCGAGGTCAACTGTATCCTTCATTTAGAGAAGCTTGTTTTGCAATGGGGATTTTGCATGATGATAAGGAGTACACATTGAGCCTTTGTCAGAAGCGTACCAGTGGGATTTTGGTATATTTTTAAGAAAATTGTTTGTTACAATGCTTATATCCAATAGCATGGACAGACCAGAGCATGTCTGGTGTCAAACATGTGACTATCTTATTGATGGGATTCTACATGAGCAAAGGAAGCTTAGAAACATACCAGGTAAAGTACAACAAATATATATTTCTTATATAATCTACGTCTTCTGTTCACATATCCAAAATTACATCTCATTCTTTTTATTCACAGAATTGCAATTTCCAATTGAAGAATTACAAAATTTAGCATTGCTACATATTGAAGGAATTCTGCAGTCCAACAAAAAATCCTTAAAGGATTATCCAACCATTGATAATGCTTTGTCGAGACGCATCAAAAACAATTTTACTAAGCTAATTCTGTAGCACAGACCTAACCTAGGTCGACTCAGAGACACGATCAATATGGTTCTAGCTTCAAATCATTGGTAATAATAAGGGGGGATTTTTTCAAACAGTTGGTATGCGTAAAGTAAAACATGCAAGAACACAAACTAAAATTAAAGAACAATGCAAAAATTAACAAGATTATTAAGGAGTGAAGTCAAATAGATTAGAAAGCATCAATCCAATTCTTCTCTTGCTTGAGATGGATCCTTGGATTGATTGATGATTTAGCCTCCCATGATCATCACCATGGAAAGTCCCATGAAATGAGTGCAGTAAAATAAAAGGATAGCAAGATGAAAATGAAGAAGATGAAGAACAATGAAGAACAAATGAGAGAAAATAAAGAACAAGAGTTTGATCCTAAAAACTAAAAGAAAGAAAAGTAAAAACTATTTTTATTGAATGTAAAAGTGTTGTCCAAGTTTCACTAAAGTCACTAATATATGTAGTGACTGAATTCTAAAAATAAAATGGGCCACAAACAAACCCAACAATCTAATTATTTGCTATTTACAACTATGAAAGTCAAATTCGCAGCCCAAAATTACAAGTGCATAGGTGCTAACTTCGATGCTTAAAATGACCCTCTAAATGACAGAATTGGCCTTGGTCTATTTCTATCAAACTTGTAGATATTTTTGTTATCTTTCCAGGGACTCCTAGAACTCTCCATTCGGAGATTGGTAGCACCCTATAGGTCCTACACAAGTCAGATACGTCAAGTGAGCCAAAAATCCGAAAATACGCAACAATTAGCAATTAAGCCCACTTACTTGCCTAGGCCGAAAACTGAATTAGAATAGGAAAATAAAGGTCCAAGAGAGGTCAAATAAGCTAAGAAGGATAGAAAAATATTCAACTAAAAGCACTCTATCAACCATGCCTTTTCCAATTGATGCAGCGCAACCCCACTTTGAAAATAGATATATTTATGCTGAGCAAAATTATGACAGGATTCAATTGCAATATGAATTTGAGTCATGCTTTGCCACTTTGACAGGTTAGATAATCAAATAAAGTACAGATACAATACAAACAATTAAATTGTACACTTCGGAGGTGACAAGGAATAGTTATTGTTTTCGAAGGTGACTTTCGCCAAATTTTACTCGTCATACCTAAAGGCAGCAGATCAGACATTGTTAATGCTACTTTAAATGCTTCGTATCTCTGGGATTATTGTAGTGTTTTAAAATTGACAAGGAATATGCGGTTGCAACAAAACTCAGGAATGTCTGATGCATAAAAAATTCAGAAGTTTTCTGAGTGGCTTATACAGGTTGGTGATGGGAAGATAGGCCAAGGTAATAATGGGTTTTCTGGTATAGAAATCCCATCAAAATTTCTAATCATAGATTTCAATAATCCTATAGAATCCATTGTTACCAATACATTCCAGATCTGAACCACCATTATAATGATGAACACTTTCTCAGTACCAGAGCTATACTAGCTTCAACCATTAAGGTTGTTGACAAAATAAATGACAATGTGTTAAACATGATTCCAGGTGAGGAAAAAGAATATTTAAGCTCTGATTCAATTGACATGATAGATGTGGAAGAAAGCCAAACTTACCAATCTATTACATCGGAGTTTCTAAATTCTTTAAAAACATATGGATTACCTAATCATCAAATCAAGTTGAAAATAGCGACACCTATTATGTTGATCCTTAATTTGGATCAGGCAGAAGGGCTCTATAATGGCACAAGGTTAATTGTCACCAGAATGGCTAATCACGTCATTGAAGCACAAATTGTTTATGGTAAAAATATTGGATCATTGGTTTACATTCCACGATGTCATTATCACCATCACAATCTCCTTGGCCTTTCAAGATGGTAAGAAGAAAATTATCAATAATAGTCTCATATGCTATGACAATCAATAAATCTCAATGTCAATCTCTTGAATGTGTTGGAGTATATCTTCCTAATCCAGTTTTTAGCCATGGTCAACTTTATGTAGCATTCTCAAGAGTCAAGAGCCCAAATGGATAGAAAGTTCTCATTCATGACAAAGACAGAAAACCACAAACAAAAACAACCAGTGTGGTTTTCAAAGAAGTTTTCCAAAATCTATAGTATGTGCTAATCTTTATACTTGATTATACAATTGTTATTTAAAATTTACCTATTGACAGTCATAATTAGTCTTTTGCATTCAGGACTTAGTTTGCAATGTATTTTGGATCAACTAAATTGTAATGTTGTTGTAGGTGCAAGTTTCTACTGTCATACCCAACAACTTGATCATAGCAATTATTGTAATATTGTTGCAGGATTAAGCTCCAATTGTCATATCCAACAGCATCATCACAGCAATTACATATGTCAATGTTTGTATGCTTTTATTTGTTCCTCAGCTGTCATATTCAACAGCATGGTGTTGCATACTCGGCAAGTGCACCGGTCGCTCAAGTAATAAAGTGATAAGAAAGATATCGTTCCCACGAGGATTGTTTGACCAATTAAATTATAAATCGTATCTATAGGTTGGATGACAAAAGGTATGAGAGAAATGTGTTGTTGTGTGTGTGCAAGGTGAATTAAAATCTAACTATTAACATAAAGTATTATGACAAAATAGATAATGGTTGTACCAAACGTAAGCTAATGTAGCTAGGGAGAACCCACACTCCATCCTCAAGACATTCTTACATGGATTGTTTACTACATTCATCTATACTAGCTACTTAATCATGCATCCTCATTCATTAATAGTTAAGCCCTAATCCCTTAGTGACATTAACCCTTTAACCCCTTTCAATACCCTAATCCCTTAGTAGCATTTATTAGGTTAAGCATTAAGTGATGCACTAGAAAGATTGCAAGCCTACATCCCTATCCCTAGGTGATGTAAAACAAGTCACCACACTTGGTTCCAAGACTAGAGCCCCAATATCCCTATTATGAACCCTAGCTCTAAGCTCTTACCTAGATTGATCAGGCCTAAGAAAGAGATAAAGAGATTCAAGCAAAGTGTAATGAAATAACATAGCATAAAGGAATAATAGCATTCAATCCATTCCAAATGAAAGTTACATAGAGTATTTGCCCTAACTACAAAAGAAAACTAGCCAAACCTAACATGGATGGCCTTGGTACAACAAAAAGAAGCATGCTTGATGATATGTACAAGGAAGAAGAGGAAGGGAAGAGGGAAGAACCCTCTTCCCCTCACACCCAAACCCTAGCTCAGCTCCCAAGCTTTCTTCTTCCTCCTTTGGTGAATATTTCGTCCAAAGGTTCCTCTTCAGTGCTGAGGCTTCATTATTTATAGAGTAGCCAGTGAAATCTTTGTTTTGCCCTCATTATGCAAACTCTGCGACCTGTGACGCTCCTAGCGTGGGCATGGCGCTAACGACGCCAACATCCAGAAGGATTCGCGCTCCTGGCACGGGCACGAAGCTGATGGTGCTGGCTAAAGAAATTGTCACGCGGATGGCGCGATCCTAGCGCTCCAGGCGCCAGGTTCCAGAGATGGTGGCGCTCCTGGCGCCAGGTTCCAGAGCTTACGACGCTCATGGTGCGGGATCTTCTGTTCTGCATAATTCCTTGCTAATTCACCTGCTAATCATCCAATCTTGACCAAAATACCTCATTGAAGCACATAAGTTACATTCACACCAATTGGAAGCTATTTATCATATAAAATGATGCATTTAACGATCTAATTAAGCTTGAAAAGCATCATGTGCTAGGCACATATCACATGGTCACTGAAAATCTCATTACTATAGTTTTTTATACAGCTTTTATTGTGTATTGACATATTGTTGTATCAACCAAGCATCTGTTTTCTATGCAACAAGGAAAATCAAAACTAATTATCAATACTAACCTGTGACAGCATCAGAATACTTCAAAAACAAACTTCTTTATGTGGCTGCTGCTGTAGTGTATGGTGCTGCCATTTAAATTTAAGATTGATCGGAAAAATTGTAGGCTTGCGAATTACAAATTAGTTTCTTGAATACCACTATGAATTGCTGATCATTAACCATTTGCAACTAAAGTATATAAGCAATATATAATTCACTCTCTTGATTAGTTCCTTTCATAAATGCTCAATATATGCAGTTCAAATTTTGGACCCTGTTTGTAACCAATTAAAATAAATAGGCAATAAGTCAAACTACATGTGTATGTTTGTTACTATTTTGTTGTTATTTTGCTGCTTTATTATTAGTCTCTGTATGTCAAGTACTTACAAATTTTAAATATATTAAGATGTTTGAATTGAAATTAGATTAGCACCCAAATAGTTGCTTAATCGCAAATTTTAAATACAAAATAACATATAATGTGTATAAAAAAAACTGATCAAAATATAGAGTTCAATTGTAATTTAGTCTTCTCCACGGACATGTAACTAATTGGGCCCTTAACTCAATTAGATTGGTTCAATTGATAGGCAAACCCATGCCTTATAATGAATAGGTCATAACGTTGGTGACTCCCGTACAATGAATTTGGCTACATTACTCTAATTTAATAGCAAGCGGTCAGTCCATTATGACTAGTCTTTTCACATACTTCTGCTTCACTTCAAAGCCTTCAACTTTGTCATAAACCAAGCATCACTGTATTTCCCAACGAGATCCAGACACCGAATAGAAACGCAAATGATATCTAAACGACTGAAGGTTAGCAAACACAACAACAACTGCACGACTGAAACGCGATTGTCCACTATTTTGGGTAAGAAAATCTAAAGTATTTAAGTGCCTTTATATTAATACTACACAATAGAGACATTTTTTGTGTTAATACTCTGTTTTAACCGATTTGTATTGTTTATGTACTAACTTGATGTACATTAGATGTCTACTCCTTTTTAAACCATTTTAAAAATTGATCACTTGCCTGGGTCAAGTCGAACCCTCAAGTCAATTGCAGAAGCGAAACAGAAAAATGCAAGAGAAGAAAGATAGAGTAGAACACATTAAATTTGTTTAACGTGGGAAAACCTTCCTAAATTTCAACAAGTAAAAACCCACAGGACCCTGGTCCACAATCAAACTTCCACTATAATAATAATGGGTTACAAGAGTCAAACTTTCACCAAGTATGGTGGTATTCAAACTTCCTTAAAGAGATCACACTCAAACATCTCTTTAGAGATCTCTCAAATGCAAAGCACAAGGCTTGCTCAAATGTGCTCTCAAGAATGTCACTCGAGGCTCTCAAAATCCGTCCTCTCAGTTTTTCAATCTGTAGCATCAACCCGGTTCCTTCACATTAGTCTTCAAATTTCCTTCTTGGAGCCTATTTTGTCATTATGTCTAAACAGTTATGCTCAGTGTGCACTTTGGCGAGTTCAAACTCTCCATCTTCGATCACATCTCAGATCCAATGATATCTGCCATCCCGGATCTTATCATCAACTCAGACCTGAGTATCTCGGTCCTCATCAGCTTGTTGCTAGTCATTATTTTCTCCATTGGTTTCTCCCCCTACTTCAGCTCGGAAAGGAGGGATAGATTATTTGCTTCAGACATAAACTCGGACTTTGGCCTTGGAGATGTCATGGATGGTCTCTTCTTTATGAAAGATCTTATCCCGGCTTCAGTGTTCGTGGATCATGCTTTTTCCAACATATTGACCAAGCAAAAAATGATTGATCAGTATCCATATTGACCACACGTGTGTGCCTAAATATTTGTCGAGTCACTGCAAAAGCTTTGATTTCTATTGAAATACACACCACATTAACTGCACACTCAAACAATTTATCTAATTCAGTGATGTTGATTATTTGATCACATTTTTTATGTTCTATGTGTAACTCAGCAAAAATGAATCAACATGAAGCTCGTCTAAAGGAAATAGTTGCAACAATGATGCAGATTAATAGGACACCTTATGAAAGTATCAACATTCTGCATGTTACAAACCAGGTAAATTGTTATTAATCTGCTATTCATTACACATAACCTTATTTAAATAATTAACTAATTTCTTTTTTCTTTTTATGATACCTGTAGCCTTATGCAGAGATTCCCAGAAGCTTTGCAATCAAATGGAAAGACCATTTGGATGAAACACAACATCTGATTGATGCTCATAGGAATCATCATATGGTCAAGTACAACAAATCTCTAGAAAACCCTTAAATTGGTTCAGGTTGGATGGCAATTACAAAGTACTACCATCTTGAACGAAATTGTCAATTAACATTGATACATTACAGACAATCTTTCTTCTACATGACTGTTTATAAAACGAGTTCTGAAGTGCATGCATTTCCTAAATGGCACTCTCTATACAGGCAGAACCCTGAATCCGTTGTCTTCCGTGTTCTGCTAACCGAAAACAAACTGTCTGTCAATGCCTTGGTAAGATACAAATTACTACACATTAAAGGATTTTACTCATTTATAAATACTATCAATGTATACATTTCTAACAACACTTATTCTTTATTTCAAGATGTTCCAAGCACAATGTATTACTTTCTGCAGGACACAGGATTTACACATCCTAATTTTGAAGGAACCACATAGTGCAAGGTTGTCTATAACCATTGGAGAAAAAGCGCTAAAATTGGATGTGGCTAGAAATAGTTTGCAAAGGATAGTAATCTAAAAGCTAACTTGGAGTTCATAATGGAGTTCCTCGACCCAACAAACAACATAGTCATCTGGTTTTTGCGTTGATAGCAAATATAAGAAGCCTTTTTTCCCACGAGTTATCATGGACATTGGTTTGTCAGTTAAACACATCATATGTATTAATTCTACAATAACTAACCTCTATATTTAAACATTATAATGTTTCCTTATATTTACTTTGCTTGTACAAAATATTACTTATACCCTAAACATGCACCTTAATCAATTTGGGTTGTGGTTAACCTGTTAATAATCAAAAGCTTATATTGTAAACATCCATCCAAATGCGAAACTTAAATATCATAAACGATTTAAAGAAATGTAGCACAGCGGAACGACCCGTGCGTATGCGCATGGGTAAAAAAATTAGTTTCTTTCAAAAGCAAAAAGCAACTGAATCTTTTATAATAAATGAGGTTGACAAATGGCACTTGCTGAATAGATTGCTTTTTTATTCAGCTGAAACATATCGGTCTCTCTAGCATTACTCAGTATGGAAAGTTAACATTGCAAAGTCATATTACTTAAAATATGAAACATGGAAAGTTATACAAATTAAAAGTCTTTATCAATATGATAACTGAGAATACTTTGAAGAGATTTTGATGCGTTCACGCTTGCAGATGATCTTTAGAACCTGCCACAGCCTCGAGTACTATTAGTCTATAAGTTCAAGTTTGATTGGTCAGTTGTTATACTGGTATAAGTTGTGAAACATTCCTTACGTAGTGAACACAAGAAATACGTAGGAAGATAAATAAAATGTAGAAGTGGGAGAGAGAGAGAGAGATGGATACAATTTCTAATTGGAACATGGGGAGTGTGCAGTTAGAGTACTTGGAGCACTACTTGTTCACATAATACTACAAATTATTAATGCCGAGCAATTACGGGACAAAGTAATACTTTTATCTGAGTTTTATCTTTATTTTTAATCTCCATACCTTTTTATTGCTCAGTAAATTTTTTTACGAGGTGAATTATTAAGCTACAAATGCATGTGTTTTAATTTTAGTTAGGAATAATTTTCATTCACTGTATATATAATTACCATTCTACTGTATAGTTGTATAAGAAGAAATCATCTATGTAAAAAAAAAAAAAAGCAACTTCAATAATAATTAACAGTGGGAACTTTTATATTGTTTTTTTAGTTATGTCATGACTTATAATGCTTAATTAATATATCATTTGAAACTATGTTTTAATTAATAATAATAATAATAATAATAATAATAATAATAATAATATAAAAGGGATATCTCCTTTTAGGGGATATTAACTTGATCCACAGTGTTGCAACCACTTTCACTGTGGTCTTTCTTCCTTTGCATTCCAAAAATGAAATGTTTTCCGACCGAATTTGGTGAACGTGGCCTCTACATGCAGTTAGTTTGCACTTCAATCCAATTTTCTCTCATTTGCGGAAATAAATGGTAATTTTTAAAAACCGTTAGCCATTTACAGATTTAAGAAATGTCACAGGCACACGTAAAATGATGTGAGTTGCAAACATGTTTCTATCAACGAAATTTATATTTATTTGCAAGGGCATACTCTTCTACATGTTTTTTCTTTGAAAGCTATATATTCTTCTTCAGGCGTTTCTTTCTCTACTCATCACACATGTACCATTGCTATATAGATTCGGTGTTCAAAGGCACCGTTAATTCTCTCTGAAATTAAGTAATCGCCCTTATCTTTTAAATGCATTACTTTTGATGGATGTTCAAGCATTTTATTCTCAATTCCTTTGGTCACAAATTCATTGAGCAGTATTTAATTTGGCAGGTTAGAATTGAAATGCATAAGAAATAGATATTGCCACTAAAGAATTCAACGAAATTGCGAACTATAAAAGGAAGGCATTGTACAACAAGTAACCACACTTATATCTGAAAACCTTATCTATTAAACTAAATGCGTCTTTTTTTTTTTTTTCTAAAAAAGGTTTTTACCAAGTTCATGTCTTTGCCTTCACAGAATAACCAGATTGTGCATTTGCTGCTGTTTATTTCTTTTGTTCCTTTCTACCATCTCTTTCTTTGAGAAGAACAACATATATATTTTTTCTAACTGCAGATAAAATTTAGTGTTAGGTAACCGCAAATTATTCACGATTATAGATTCAATATTGCGTGACTTTTGCTTCCCTTCTCTTTCACTCTCAGAATCTTTTATTCTCTCACATTGGTAAACTCCTCTTCCATCCTCATTTCTTATAATTCCTTTTTTCTTACTAGCTACATTCTCTGTTTTCATAATATCCAGAGTCTTTCTCACTTATTTTGTTATCATTTCAATATAAACAAAAGGTTCTTTACGCTAAATGCATTTTACTTTTCACCCCTACTCTATTTGAATTGTAAAAGCAGAAGAGAAGTGATGGCGAGGACAAAGGAAAGAAAGAAGGATTTGTGCTGGATTATATATAAATTTCCTCTTCATGTATGCTTGATTAAATGCTTTTAGACAGAAAAAAAGAGAAAAGAAGAACAGAAGGTAGTTCTGAATATATTCTCAATTATCAAAGTTGGTTGAAGTTTTGTACAAGTAAGGTATTTATAAACTCTTGATCTGATGGTAACAGACTAACAACTAACTCCACAAATTAACTACTAACTGAAAATAACAGAAAACTAACAGCTGTACTGACAGCTGTACAGTGAAAGGTACAATTAGCAAAGTACTAACTGCAGCCTAATACATAGAGGTGATGTTAGCAAAAGCTAACAACACTTACATATTCTAATATTTCCCCTCAAACTCAAGGGAAAAAGTTTTTAGAAGAAACACTTTTCACATTGAGTTTGTTCTTGAGAAAGTCAAACCTGGCGGTAGAAAGTGGCTTGGTGAGAACATCAGCCCATTGGTCCAAGGTAGGGATAGGCACAATGGACAGCTGCTTGGCCATAATTTTCTCATGAACAAAGAAAACATCTATTTCCATATGCTTGGTGCGGCTATGGAACACTGGATTGTGAGCAATAGAAACATCACTTTGATTATCACAAAAAATAGTAGGAGTGGTGAAAGAAACTTGTAACTCAGTGAGGAGGGCATGAATCCAGTTTAGTTTAGTGGAAGTTTGAGCTAAACTTCTGTATTCAGCTTCAGTGCTAGACCTAGTTGTAACTTTCTACTTGCGAGACCACCAAGAGATTAAGTTGGGACTAAGAAAAATAGCATAACCAGATGTAGACCTTTTGTCATCAACATCAGACACCCAGTCAGAATCACAAAAGGCATGAAGAACCAGTGGTTGATTGATATTAGTAGACCTGAGCAAAAGCTCATGACACACAGTTCCCTTAAGATATCTTAAAATCCTCTTAACTGCTGACCAGTGAGACTCAAGAGGAGCAGCCATAAACTGGCAAACCTTATTAACAGTAAAACTGATTTCTGGCCTAGTGAGACTAGCATATTGTAAGGCACCCACCACTGACCTAAACAAAGTAGGATCAAGAAATATATCGGCACCATGTTTAGACAGCTTACAGTTAGAAACCATGGGAGAAGAGATGGAGTGAGCTTCTGCCATGTTGGCTTTATGCAGCAAATCCCGAATATACTTGCTTTGGGTCATGAGAATGGAGCTGTTGGACAGATGCTTAACCTCAATACCCAAGAAACAATCCAAAAGCCCAAGCTGCTTGAGTGAAAAAACATGATTAAGTCTAGTTGTTAGATGCTGGATTAGGACATTAGAGCTTCCAGTAATTATAATATCATCTACATAAACTAGTAGATAAATAGTGTGTGACTGATGTGTGTAAACAAAAAGGGAAGAATCACATTTGGTCCCTATGAACCCAAACTGAAGTAGAGTGGACTTTAATATGTCAAACCACTGCCTTGGAGCTTGCTTTAACCCATAAAGAGCCTTGTTAAGCTTGCAGACCAAGGATTTATCTACATTTTCAAAACCTGGTAGTTGTGTCATGTATACAGATTCTTGAAGCAACCCATTAAGGAAGGCATTGTTCACATCAAGTTGAAATAACTCCCACCCATGTGAAAGAGCAAGAGTGAGAGCTATTCTAATGGTTACAGGTTTGATTACATGTGAGAATGTCTCATGAAAATCAAAACCCTGCACTTGGTGAAAGCCCTTTGCAACGAACTTGACTTTAAATTTATTGAACCATCAGTATTCTCTTTTACTCTAAAAATCCACTTGCACCCAATAGTTTTTCTGTTAGCAGGTAGAACAACCAACTCCCATGTATTATTTTTTAACAAAGCATCATATTCTTGTGTCATGGCAGCATGCCAAGCTGAGTCTGCCAAGGCTTGTTTCACATTTTTTGGTTCATAATGAACAAGAAAAAGGGAAGGGTGTAGTCTGGGATTATGAAGACCAAATGTGGACCTTGTTTGCATGGGATGAGTGTTTACAGGAACAAAACTAGGTACAAAATCAGATTTAGATGAGGAGTCAACCACAACAATATTTTCAGAGGAAGCATTTTGCACAGAACTAGGTTCAATAGTGGTGACAGGTTGAGAAATGTAATACCTTGAATTTTAAGCATAGGATTAAGCCTGAGATTAAGAATCATAATCAAGCATTAGAATCCCTTAAAGGAAGCTTAAGAGAAGGAGAAAACAGATTCGAACATTTGGCGCGACCCGCGTGGGGTCTGGCGCTAACCGCGCGGAAGGCTTGAATAAGGGCAATGCTTTCGACCTTCTAACGCTATTAGCATGGACATGGCGCTACTAGCGTGGCTGATTCGAATCTGTGGCGCTACCAGCGCGGGATATGGCGCGATCAGCGCGGGAAGCTTGAATCAGGCCAATCTTGCGGCCAGTTCACGCGATCCGCGTGGGTATGACGCTAATGGCGCGGGTTATTCGAACCATGGCGCGATCAGCGCGGCACCTGGCGTGAACCGCGCGGGACTTTCGGTTCAGTTTTATAAATAGCTCATTTATGGACGAAAATGAGAAGAGAAAGAGAGGAAGAGAGAGAGAACGGCCATTGATGACTTGTGGAGCTTCATATCTTCTCCATTTCTCATCTAAACACCTCTGACCCAACTAGGAAAGTGTTCAGAGCCTCGAGATAAGCTAGTGACCCAGCTTTATTCTCGACAAGAGGCGGTAAACGGCGAGATCGAGATTTCTAAGGGAGTCCTTGGAATCGAAGAATTAGAGGCGAAGGAGGCTTTGATTGAGCGAGCTACCTTAGGGAAAGTGATTCCCTGGTGTGTCTGGACTACACAGAGGTAAGAAACTCGAGCCTTAGCCGTTGATGCTGTGTTTGGGTTTTTGGTTGGTTTTGAATACCTTGAGAGGTGTTTTTGGAGGTGTTAGAGCCGTTATTAGGCTTGGACTCTATAGAGTTTTATGCTCAGAGGGTTGTTCTAATGAAGTTAGAGCCTTGAATCATCATTATTGATGAAGTTTGATTTTGGCTCTGAGTATGTATGAGCAGAGATGAAAGGCTGATGATATGAGTAGTATGAACCTTAGAGCAGTTGACAAAGTTACTCATGAGATAGTCTAGATGTTGTTTGTAAGCTGGAATTGGTGGTAATGAGAGGTTTGGAATTGATCTGTATAAGCAGGGATATGCTTTGATCAGAGTCATGGTAAAGACTCTGGAGCCTTGTGTAGGCTGAGTAGGATCCTTTCTGAGGGTCTGAGAATCACTTGTGAAGTGATTGTTATGAGTTATGTGGAAGGAATTGTGGTTTCCTTTCGATATAACGGCTTAGAACCGTTACTGATACCTTGTGTTTTGGTTCTGTAGGACGTGAGCTTGATAGCTCTGGTGGTGTTGACCACGAGGCCGGGAGAGTCAGTGTTTTGCCTAGAGCAGGTAAGCT
>PYAF01002877.1:809884-825303 GCA_007407185.1 Glycine tomentella
TAGGATAGATGACATGTGATTGAGTAAGTCCCGATATGAGATGTTCCTGTGATATAGACGTAGCCTCCCGAATGGAGATGTTCCTATATCTACAGATGTAGCCTCCTCGGGCAATTGTATTGAGATAGGATGGAGATGTTCCTGCGATATAGATGTAGCCTCCTGGGGAGATGTTCCTATATCAGCAGATGTAGCCTCCCTGTAAAGAGATGTTCCCGTTATATAGATGTAGCCTCCAGGTGGAGATGTTCCTATATATACGGATGTAGCCTCTGATAGATACATTGAGGTCCTGCTATGAGATGTTTCCTAGTATATAGATGTAGCCTCCTGGTTGGAGATGTTCCTATATACCTAGATGTAGCCTCAGCGGGATAGTGTTGGATGTGACGAATAGCTGTATGCCATGAGTTTAGCCTGATTATGGTCAGGTAGATGTGCATTGATTATGCATGAGTATTCATGAGTGATTCACTGATTGTTGTCAGATGAACACATATTGATGATGCTCTGATGTTGATGTGGATTGTTTGATATACTATTTTCATGTATATGTGTATGGAAGTGAACCAGGGGAAGGAAATATCTTCAAAGGCCCTGAGTTTACTGGGATTTTATATCTCACCCCTCGTGTGGGGCATATGTTTTGCAGGTGAATCATCAGGAGGAGCTGATAGATCCCAAGGCAAGAAGCCTATGCAGGGATAGCGGTGTTTGAAACCTTAGGCATAGATGACTTGAGCATGTGGCTCTGATATTTGTATTCTGCCTTTGGTTTATTTTTGTTGTACCCCGAGGGGATGTATTTGTACAGTTTTGTACCTAAACACATATTATATGTATATTCACCATATTATATGTACAGTGTATGATAGTGACCTATGATGATGTCACTCTTAGTTTATACTTCCAAACTGCTTAAACTCTGATGATTATATGTGTGTTTGCTGTTTATGCTTGGTAATGACCCTGACAATTGAGGGGGGCGTTACAAGAAACAGAGGGAAAAACAGCAGGACTAGTACCATAAATAGGAGAAAACCCAGGAGGAACATTGGGAGCAGGAGGAGAAAGAGATGAGGAGGATTGAGGCTATATAGAAGTAGACAACCTAGCAGATGGAGATAGTTTGTGTTTAGACTGAAATAGGAATCAAAATGTTTTTCTGCACTAGAATATTTAGAGAATAATTTAGAATAGGGAAACCTCACCTCATTGAACAAAACATCCTTAGATATGTAAATTCTACCAGAAGGAGATAAGCATTTGTAACTCTTATGAGAATTAGAGTACCCTAAAAACAGACATTCATGAGACCTGAAATTCAATTTGTGAGTATTGTAAGGTTTTAGAAGAGGAAAACAAGCACAACCAAAGGTTTTAAGGAATTTAAATCAGGACTTTTGTGGACAAGAGTGGTAAAAGGGATGGCAAATTTAAGAGAGGCAGTAGGAAGCCTATTGATTAGGTAGACAGTTGTACTGAAAGCATAATCCCAAAACTGCAGAGGTAAAGAAGCATGATGCAACAAGGTAAGTCTAAATCCACTATGTGTCTATGTTTTCCCTCAACTACACCATTTTGATGATGAGTGTGAGGACAAATGAGTCTATGAGAGATACCATAGAAGGATAAGATAGGAGAATAAGGTTTGTACTCACCCCCCAATCAGACTGAACATTTTTTTTATTTTAGTGCTTAGTTGCAATACAACTTGAGTTTTGAAAGCTTGAAAAACAGAAATAGTTTCAGCTTTGGTTTTTATGGGAAAAATCCAAGTAAACCTGAAAAAGCATCAATAAAAGACACATAGTACTTACAAGAGGAGTGAAAGAGGGTAATCTATGAGATTTACCCATACAGCAAGATGCACAAAAATCTAAGACATTTTTATTGGATTGTGAAACATTACAATGATTGAGAACAAGTCTCATTACATGACCATTGGGATGGCCTAACCTATTGTGCCAAACATTGACATTACAAGAAAAAGAAACATCAGATTTTATATTTGCTGAGGAATTAGCTGAAGTGGATAAAAGCTGAGGAGAAATATCCTGAAACTTGAGATTATGAAAGTAATAGAGGCCATCAGCTCCAACTGATCCTTGAAGCAAGGACTTACTTGTTTCCTGAGATTTTATAAGACAAATATTAGAACGAAACTCAAAGAAAACAAAATTATCCTTGGCAAATTTACTAACACTTAACAATTTTTTTGAGATGGAAGGAACATGCAGCAATTTTGTAATTTAAAGTTGAAGTGACTATCATTAGGAGAAATAAAAGAAGAGGTACTAGCACCTTAGATACCTAATCCTTCACCAGTGCCAATGAATATTTGATCAGGCCCATGAAAGTGATTAAATTGTTTGATATGCTGAGATTCTCCAATCACATGGAAGCTTGCTCCAGAGTCTGGAATCCAAGTGGAGTGACCAGCATCAGACCCAGGAAAGGCTGTATTTGTAAGCATGCACTAGGTTGATTAGGGACAGAGGCTGCAGGTTTCAAATTAAGATTAACCCAAGTGTTTGAGGACCTAGATGAACTAGATGAGTAAGGGATAGGCTGAGAAGTGGCGGATCAAAAAAGGCTAAAGATTCATGAGGCTTGAAGTTTATATCAGTCCTGAAATGATAAACATTGGCAATGTCACCATATTTGAGACAAATTTGGCACTGAAAGTTGGCAAATTTGCCACTACCACGACCTCTACTAGCCCCTGTACTACCACGGCCAGAACCATTTACACCTCTGAAATTCCTTGAATTACCAACCCTATATGAATTGAAAGGTGAGTATCCTTGAGTATAGTTCAAGGAAGGAGAACTCAACAACTGGGTTTCTTTATTGTAACGATTTTGGCGTGTCTTGTGACCATATAACAAAACCTTAATTTCAGCAATGGATGGGGTTCTTTTCTTGCCTTCAATAACAGTAATAACATACTCCTCATGTCTAACAGGGACACCAACACCTGTAAGTGCATCCACAAAACCTTTAATCTTTCTCAGATATTCATCCATACACTTATCAGAAAGAGAAATTGCATGCATTGCAGTTCTTAGTTGACGGGCCCTGGACTTGGTGTACAAGCTGAAGTACTCATGGATCTTTTCCCAAACTTGATAGGAATGGTTGGATCCAAGCACCCGTGAAAGAACAGATTTGGAGAGTGTAGATTGGAGCCAAACAAGCAGAGTTTGGTCCTGAACTTCCCAAGCCTCATACTCAAGACTGGTCATACCAGCAACATTGTCATCCTCAGTGATATATCTGGGAGGAATAACTAGATTAGCCACAAAACAATGCAACTTATGTGCTTTCAACACAGGTTCCACATGTTGACGTCAATGGAGATAGTCGGAGTCATCAAGTTTTTCAACTATGGAGTTAGGAAATGAGTGTGAACCCAAAACTGACGGAGCGAAAGCGGAAGCCATGGATTAGCAAGCAACACAAACATAAACATGAACAAGAAGGAACTATAGGTCAACGAACACAACTGAGCCAAACAGGTTCACCAAAACGCAATCTCGAACAGCAAATCAATCAAAAACAACTTCGAACAGCACAGACAGTTGTGAAAAGAGGAACCCAAGCACAATTGAGACCAATCGCGATGCAGGCTCTATCGCGAATAGGAAAAAATGATTTTTAACAGTAATGAACAAGCTAGGCTCTGTGAGCAAGAACTAAGATCCAAAAATGAACAAGAAGCAGAGACCATAAGCAAGAACAAGTAGAAGCTTGCCAAGATGCATGATTAGTGCAAAAAAAAGACTCATGATACCATTTTAGACAGAAAGAAAGAGAAAACAAGAACAGAAGGTAGTTCTGAATATATTCTCAATTATCAAAGTTGGTTGAAGTTTTGTACAAGTAAGGTATTTATAACCTCTTCATCTGATTCTAATAGACTAACAACTAACTTAACAAATTAACCACTTGTAACACCCTGAAATTTCGATAACTGAAAATAGATGTTTAATGTATTTCTTGTGTTATTTGATTATTTGACTAGTTTAGATTAGTTGAATTGTTGTGTAAATTATCCTTGTGCAATCACTTCTAGAAAAACAACATTTAACATCGGTTATTTTTGACATTCCACATCAGTTTTGAACCAATGTGGAATCAGGCAACGTTGAAAGTGTGGAAGTTAACATCGGTTTTTGAAAACCGATGTTAACATAACTAAACAACATCAGTTTTCTTAAGAAAATCGATGTCGTCAAATAAGAAATTAAAAAAACGTAAAATATGTAAAATCAACATCAGTTTTTCAAAAAATTGATGTAGAAAAAGGACTTTCTACATCGGTTCTTTTAAAAACCGATGTGAAATAGTAGTTACAACATCGATTTTTTACTACATAACCAATGTAGAATGTTATTTAAAAAAAAAATACGACATATTCTTTTGATTGTTTATGACCCTTATTTAAAAGATTGGCCAAACTCTACCAAAAGCTATGAAAATAAACTATGAAAACTAAATGTATTATGACATATATAAAATTAAACAATCAGCTCTTACAATTTTAGTTGAGTGAAGAAAATCCAAAAAATAGGAAACAATCATAATGAACCAATCATAGAAGCAAGTCTCTATTAAATTATCTCAATCTCAGATCCAGAAATAAACTAAAAAGACCAGTGAACTCAGAATCCACACTACATTAATATTATGACATTAAGCACAAAAATAACTTATAAACTTGGAACCTTTATGAATTGCGTAGCCAGTTTTACATTGGCATATTCCACTAGAGAGGCATGTGCCATTGCTAATGCAATTGCTGGGGCAAGAACCTCGAAAGTGAAGAGAACAAGAATTAATAGGCAAAGGGGTTAAAATCAAATAAGTTGTGTTAAAGGCCTTGATTTTGAACATATAAACTTCAAACAGTCATAACTTTTGATCGAAATGTCTGATTGAGGCGTACTATATGTCAAAACGCTCGAAATTCAGAGACGAAGCCCTGGGCAAATTCCCAAAAGGGATTTGGTCAATTATTTTTTCCAAAAAATGTCTCTAACTAGCTGAAAAATAGGTTTCAACATTCAATCACCAAAAAAAAAAACAAACAAATATACATCTTACATCTTTAATGAACTTGTCCACAAGTGTACATCTTTGATGAACCTGTCCACAAGTGTACCAGAATACAAAATATTAGAATACAACATTGTTGATTTGAGGGGGAGCTACATAAAGATTCAAGTGAAGAATCAAGTAACAATAAGGCTTGGATGTTTTGGCTTTCAACATGGCTCAAAGAATGAAGATTGAAGCTTGTGATTTAATGTAAAAGGAAACAAAGCACTATGGTGATCCAAGCTTTGAATACATATCATTCATATATCATACAAGCATTGCATCATATTGATTTTAAGCAATTGATTTGAAACTTTAGAAAAAGCCAAGTATTTTGGAAAAACAGCCTAGTACTGCTTTAATCGATTACTGCCTCAAGTGAATCGATTATTTTGTTCATAAGCTTTCTGGAAAATCAAACATGAACACTTTAATCGATTACTCCATCGGATTAATTGATTACATGAATCTTAGCATACTTAGAAATTAGTCTTGTAACTGGTTTAATCGATTACTATAGTACCGTAATCGCTACATGCTTGTTTGGAAAATACAGTCACTCTGGCTTAATAGATTACCACTGACTATAATAGATTATTTAGTTCAAATCATGTTTTGCACTCACACTGGCTTAATCGATTACCAAGGGATGTAATCGATTATCTTTCATAAACATCGTTTGTACATAGGTCTGGCTTAATCGATTACTGTAGACCATAATCGATTATTTTACATAAACACATTTTTGCTCAATCTGGTTTAATCGATTACGCGACAGGTTAATCGATTATTTGACCTGTTTACTGAACTCCTGAGCATACCAAAGGTCGGTTTAATCGATTACAGGAGCGTGGGGAGCGTTTTTAATCGATTAATTCAGTTACGAAAATTACTATAAATTGAACCCTTGCCTCTTGTGATCAACAACTAATAGAGATTGAGATTGAACTTAAACTTTTCGATATTCTGAGCTTTCTAAGGATTCACAAAGGCAATATTCTGGGTTCATTGAGTCTTGCTTCCATTGATTCATTCATGGGTCACTAAGGAGTTAGTGAAGCAAGCTTATTCTGTCACAAAGGCTTAGGAAAGCACTTCTGCATAATTGATTTGCATTCAACCTGAGGTTTTTCATTCATATGCATTTCATTCTTGGATCATCAGGTGAATTCTTTAATAGCTCTTTGTGAATGTTTAGTTTTCTGTAGTAACTTTGTAATTGTTGACTCTATTGTAAGAAGGTTTTCTTGCAAGTGGAGATAGTGTTTCTCCAAGTGGAGATAGGGTTTCTCCAAGGACAGCTGAGTAGTGTTCTCAGTGTGGGTGTGGCTTCTAAGGATCTAATAGAGTTTTAGATCTCTGAACTTCATCTAGGGTTGATGGAGAGAAGCTTGTAATTACTTGTAAGAATAACATTTGCAATAGTGGAACTCTACTCTAGGTTTGAGTAGAAGAAATTGGATGTAGCCTCATAGGTTTTGAGGTGAACCAGTATAAATCTTGTGTTGTGATTTAAATTCTACAGATTTGATTATATTTGTGTGAACTCTATTTTGTATGTGTGTTCTTGTGGCATAACAATTCTTGGATTAATTTTGTGATAAAGATCCAAAGGGAAATAAAACTCTGATTTGAAACTCTGATTTTCATCAAAGAAATTTTAATTTACCAAGACTAACCAATTCACCCCCCCCCCCTCTTGGTTAAGTGTGAAGTGTTCCTCATTTTCCACAAACATTCATCTTTAATGAACCTGTCCACAAGTGTTAGGGTAGCCAGTCCAATGCATTCTCACACAAGTGTTTTTATTGTTAACAGAAACAAGACATGGGGTGAGCACTGCACACAAACTACCTGACTATGTACATGAGATAGTTTTAACAATGAACATGTTTTAAATCATTAATAGTTTGCATAATTAATGAGAAAGAAATTCAAAACCTTGGAGATGGTAAAGTCAGGGCTCCACTGTTCCTTCATGATATCAAGACACATAATTAGCTTATTCAAACCGGCCCTAAGCAAAAAGCAAAATATCAATTAACAAAACCAAACATTTCATATAGGCATTTTATCAAACATTTAGTGCGCAAGAAGAACGAAATCACATATTTAATACACATTCAACCCATACATTACCTTCAAATGCTTATCCAAACACAGAGACAGTTGCGACATGTTTAGACATGTGCAAGAAAACTACTAACCTGGGATGGAGACATGAGACTGGATTTCAACTCACAAGGACCGCTTCAAGTGCGAGCGACAGTGAAGTAGCATGTGGAAGATGGCGACAAAGACGAAAGAGCGTCAGAGAGAGCACGAACCACATATAGCAGCTGCAATGGAAGATGGCAACATTGAGAGCTGAAGTTTCTGCAAAATACACGTGTGAGAGTGAAGGGTAAGTGTTTAATTTGGGGGCCAGATGTCTTTTAAAATAAAGACAACAACATCAGTTTTGAAGTATTTTAAAAAAACCGATGTTAACGTGTAGATGTTAACATCGGTTTTTAAGTATTTAAAAAAAATCGATGTTAATGTCTACACGTTAACATCAATTTTTAAGTATTTTAAAAAAACTGACATCGGTTTTCATGAAAACCGATGTTAATAAGATCCTGTTAATTACGAAATTTCCACCGCATTTTCGTTAACATCGGTTTTTGAGAAAACCGATGTTAACTTAGCGATGTTAAATCTAATATTTCTAGTAGTGAATTGCTTAGTGTGGATGTTAAGTTATGTGGAGTTTATTTGAGCTGTGTTGAAATTGTGTGATTTTGAGTTTGACCCAAAACCTATTTTAGTAAAATCACCATTCTGGATTGGTTAACCATTGGATCGCCTTCAAATTTTAAAGGTATACTCCTAACCCATATATGTAACTTTTGACTGTTGGGATTGGCAAAATAACATACGTAGCTTGAGATAATAATTTTTCACTGAACCAGAAATTTTAAAATTAGGTCAGCTCACCCAGGCGAATTTTTGTAGGCTTTTTGGCTCGCCTGGGTGAGTCAAGGCGGTTTTAAATAGCCAACAGCGTGAAAAGTCATGAAATCTGGTCTTCTCCCTCATCCAAGCACCCATCCAACCTCCCACCGCCCTTCTTCACCACCCACAACCACCATCAACCACCACGGGCCATCATTGCTTGCCTTTGGACCACCGCGTGAAGAGGAACACTTTAATCGAACCAAAATCTTCAAAACTCAACTCGAGGATTTGGTAGAGAACGAAGCATCCAATCCTTCTTTCTTGGTTTCCTTTGTCTCCTTCTAGCTTTAAGTTTCTTAGTGTCTCTTGTGTTTTGGGTACCGCTGTTGGGAGTTTTACACTTCCTTTGAAAAACCCTTTGAAAATGAGATGTTGTAAAAGTCTCCTTTTTATGAAATTGATGTCATTTCTGTGATCCTTGTTGAAACCCGATCACATTGGTGTGATTGAAATTTCAAAATGATGTCTTTTGATGTGAGCTCCCAAAATACTGTTTAGCCCCTTTTTGATTTGAGTGGGTATTTGACCCCAACTGTTAACATTGACCTTGTCTTTGGTATATAGAGCTCTGCGTTCGAACAACCACACGTATTCCTAGGATCATGAAACAACACTGCTAGGCTGTAATAGGGAGAAGTTCTAGTTAGGTAAGGGGAGTTTCTTATTTGGTTATAATTTTGGTGCCATAGTTGGGGCAAGGAGTCTAACTATGAAGATAACTGTTTGTCCCTGCTGTGTGCTGGTTTTTCAAGAAAAACTAAGTGTTTAACTAATGGGATGCGATGTATTTATGAGTGATGTGCGTTTGTTCCTGTGTGTGCTCATTTTCAAGGCAAATGATGTTTTTAACTAATGGGAAGTGATGAATTTGCTTGTTGATGGATAAAACTGTGAATGATGGTGTTGCTGTAATGATTGGATTTTTGGAAAAAGTCTTAATTACAGAGGAGACTCTGCCCAAAATTTTATAATATGTTTTTCTATTTAATTCTTTATTAAATTTTAAATGGACATAAAAATGTGTTTTCTATATTGTATTCATCCTCTTTAATTTAGAATTTTCCTGCAATACCAGTCTCATGGTAATATGAATTGTGAATGAATGAGATGATATTGAAATGGGAAAATGTGATTTGGTTGATGATGATGTGATGAGATAATGTTGATATAGTTGATGGTGTTGAATATTGATGTTTATGATGATGATATTGAAATAAAATGATGTTGATGTTGTTGATCATATTGAAATTGAGATGTTATTGATGTGGTTGGTGATGTTTAAATGAGATAATCATGATGTGGTTAACGATGTTCAAATAAGATAATGTTGATGTGGTTGATGATGTTGAAATGAGATGAGTTTGATATGTATGATGATGATATTGAGATGATGTGATGTGGATGTTGTTAATGACATTGATGAGAGATAATGTTGATGTGAACAATGTCTTTGTGTGATGTAGATATACATGGATACCCATAGGGGTGCATGACGGGTTACCCTTGTGAGGAAGAATGTGTTCCTAGCCAGGTCATGCATTGATGGTGCCCATGGTTGTATGCTGTATACGTCCACTTGGGATGCAATGACTGGTTGGTTACCTTTGCGAGGAAGGATGTGTTCCTACCCAAGGCCAGTGCATCGGTGAGCCCACATTGGGGTGTTATGTATGTACATGGGGGTGCATGACAGGTACCCTTGCGAGGAAGGATGTGCTCCTAGTCGGGTCATGTATTGATGGTGCCCATGTTTCATACTTCATGTTGCATTGATGGAAATAGAATGAATGTTTGTACGTACTTGTGGGTTTCTGTGGGCTGAAAACGTAAGTACTAAGGGGGCATCAGGTTAGGAATTCCTTTGCACCACTAGTTGATCACAATTAGGGGAATGGCCTGTGAACGACAGGGCGACCCTGATAGGCGATAAATCATTTTTCTGTGAGAGGCTATTTCCTTAGATATGGTACCACATTGCATAGTGAGAGTGAAATCAGAAGCATGCGTTATTCATAACATGATTTTTTGATTTATGAAATGAATTGGATGATCGGTGTGTTGAGTGTGTATTGAACTGATGGATTTTTGGTAGTGATTTTGGTTGTTATTGTTGTTTCCTTTCCAATTGTGGTTATCTGATGCTTGTTGGTTTTATGTAATAAACTCACCCTTGCATTTGTTGTACCATGTGGATGGTACGTGTGATGATCGCAAACTTATGTTCGTGTGAGCAGATGAGCAGCATTAGGTGACTCTGGAAGGAGATTCTTTTTGGTTGTAGCCGCCAAGCCGACATGATGACATTGGAGTTCTTTTTGGGAAAAAGTTGTGTTTTGTTAATCAACTTTTTCTTAGTTAGTTCCTTGAATTCTTTTGTTAGATATGTAAGATTCCAGGTGTAATTACATGTAAAACTGAATTAAGTATTGATATGTGAATGATATGCCTTGATATGATATGATATATATATATATATATTCAATTATGTAATTGTATCGTGTGTATGATAGTTGTATTATCACGAAAAATTTACTACCATTTTCATAATCAAATTAATGAAGTTTTTATTAAAATTTGAAAATTCATCCAATTAGAGTTAGTGATATAGTAGCGACGAGGCGGATCGTTACACCACTAACTAAAAATAACATAAAATTGACAGTTGTACTGACAGTTGTACAATAGAAAGTACATAGCAAAGTATTAACTACAACCTAATATAGAGAGGTGTTATTAGCAAAAGCTAACAACACTTACATATTCTAATAAATGCTATTATTTTTCTCTTTGAAATTGGTTCATGTTGTATGTAGTGCTTTTTTGTAGGTTTAGCTCATTTTTTAATGTGTGAAATTTCCTCCTTCCTCTTTGAATTCTTGCCAAAATCATCTTCATACTATATGGTATTAACTATGCCCGAGAAATGACTTTATTCTATTTTCATGTGCTTATGTATCATGTCAACAATGAGTTACATGGGTAGAAACCGATGAACTAGTTAAGATCTATGGTGTCAAATCCAAGTTATGGTATGATATGGTATGTTTCTTTCTATTTCATTCATTATATTTCAATATTTAATAATTAATTCCATAATATTTTCCATTCCTAAAAAATTAGGATCATTGACCATTATTAATATATTGTTAGTCTTTCCATTGGCTTCAACATGCATTGATCGAGAACTACAAGTTGGTACCATACCTTCACTCAAACATGCCTACCCCATTTTTGCTTTTGTAGGTTTAAACTGCTTTACTTTCAAATTTTTGGAATGCTAAGATGAAGTTGTTTATTGATGGAATTACTGTTAAAAAAATATTGCCTATTTTTTGCTTGCTTAGCTGACAATTCTCATATAACATTTTAACTACCTTTTAATTATTATGTAGTCTTACCAATATTTCAAAGTTTTTGATCATGTTCACATGTTGATGTGGTGTCTTATTAGCAGCATGATAAAAAGTAACAAGGCTGATTCATTGAATTGAAGTTTTAATTTTATGGATCTTAAAATATGTCGTTGTTATAGTTTTTTTTACCGGTGTTATTATATTGCCTACATCCTTATTGATGGATATTTTCTGAATGTGTATGGTATAATTCTCACATTTATTTCAGTGCATACATTTCCAATGTTTTCTCAAAATTTTCTTATACATCAATTTGCCATCCTTTGTTATTATTACTCTAAAAATGTCCTTAATTACACAACAAGCAATGGTGATCTTACACCACCTGTGCATATTCTCACACATCCATTAGAAATGCATTATTTGTTGACCAGGAATAAAAATGCATTGTTAAAAATGCTACACTTCAATTTTACTTATTATTTTCATTTATTAAAATTAAAAATTAAATGTCAATTTTAAGATTTTTAAAAATCTTATTTAATTTGTTCGTTAAAACAACACATATTTAACTAAATCTGTTCATTTTAAAAATTATAAAAACAATTATTTTAAAAAATTAAAAAAATTAGTTGTCCATTATTAATTTAAAAATATACTTATTTGTTAGTTAAAACAGCACATATTTAAATTTTAAAAATATATTATTTTGTTAATTAAATCTGTTCATTTTTTAAAATTTTAAAAAGTTACCAGTTTGTTAATGAAAATTGGCTTTTTTATATTATTTAATTTTTTTTACATTTTAAAAATCAACCAATCTACTAATTAAATATACAAACTTTTATTTTAAATCTGTCCATTTATTTATTTTTTATATTTTAAATAGTTGGATTCACTCACAGGTAATAAAATTCTACTTTTTCTGAAAATGTGGAACTTAATTTGTTTAATATTATGAATTTAAAAAATAATTTTAATTTATATTTTATGGTTTTTTAAGTTTGAATGGGATGAAAGCACAGAAAAAGAAGAAGATAAAAGTGTAAAAAAATGTTGGAAAAAAATTATTAAAATAAGAATCAAATTTCTTTATACTATTATTGAATAAAAGAAATTTTTTTACGACTCTGAGCAATGCACAAAAATATATTAAAATTATCATATAACCATAAATAATCATAAAGTTAAAAAAATACATATACATGGATTTTAGAGAAAATAAAATAGTAAACTAAAACTAACAATCACATTAATGCATAGTAAAATAAATTGATAATATATTAAATATATCAGAATAGAAATGCGGAGACATCGACTCTACCAATTATCAAAGTAATATGCATAAATAGTAATTTTATTTTGACTTTTAAATTTATAATATTTCTAACTTTTTTCCCATGTATATAATTAAAGTCTTGTATATTACTGTTATATACGTCAATACACATAATAAGATAAATTGTTGAAAAAAATATCAATTTTAACACAAAAAAATACGATAAAGAAATAGAAATATAGACACTGCTATTGTACCTTTCGCTATATTAGTTGAAAAGATATCTATAAGTATCACGCGCTTAAATACTATTTAAAATATTTATGTACTCTAATTTAATCTATGCATATATTTAATTTTAATTTTTCAGTTTTAATAAATTCTAACTCGAGGATTTCTTCTCTATATATTAGAAGACTTGAAAATACAATATCAAGTGATATATGTCATATTAACAACTTTCATGTAAAATAAAATGTCTTGATTCTTGAGGTTGTAATTACTTCTTTAATTAACTACTTTTAAATTACATGAAAAACCACCACCCAACATATACATTTGTTTGACCTATTTTGTAGTTTTTCAAAAGGTAAAAAATAATAGATTGTACTTACCAAAATTTGGAGCTGATCGACGTTAGGGTCAACGTAGCCAAGATGGGCTCGACGATCTCACATGTCGGACTATAGGTACCCTTCACTGGGAGAACAAGGAGGAGACTTGCAAAACAAAGGACTTAGACACTCAAGTAAGTACGTGAGTGAGTTGAGAATGGAATTAAAAGGGTGAGAACCTGTTATTTATAGCGTGGGAAGGAACTTTGGGTCCTTGATTGTAGGAGTTGTTACAGTGGTGTAACAACGTAGATAATAGCTAATAGATAAATCGTAGCTTATAGATAATTTGTCTCTTATAGATAATTAAGTACTTGTATGTTGATAAAAGAATTGTAACATTATCATTAATATTCAAATATTGAGGTATTTAGTGATAACTTGCCGGCCCAGTAGCCTGGCTGCTAAGGGTGGTGTATTTGTGCTCCTGTGCCAGGACTGACATGGAAGGTTGATGTGCATATTTGAGTGCCACGTCATTGGCCACATCAACTTTGCGGACCCCAAACAATACATAAGTATCCCAAGCTCTGAGCCAGCTTGTTGGAGAAAGAGGTTGTTCGGTGTAGACCGTGACAAGTATGAGGGTTGTAGGTATGTCGAGCCCCCCTGTAACGCCTCTCTTTTCTCACTCGTGCTTGATTGATTTTAATTAAAATTTCGTGTCCACTTGGCATTAAAATTAGATTAGTATAAATTTTTTCACGAAAATTTATTTCGCTTTGCTTGCTGATTTTATGATTCGTAAGTAACATAAATGATTATCCTTACCACGATTTATTTATAATGAGAAGTATAGTTAAATATAACAGTCCGTGTACAGTCATCCAAAATAAATTACAGACCACTAACAACATAGTTCCATACGAATTACATAGCTCCAAAAAGCAGCAACTTCAAAAGATATCATCCATACATCAAGTCAAAACACAACATACAATTCATCCAAGCTTCTCCATATCTCAGCTTTCACTGTTCCTCTGCTCGCCCAATTAAATTGGGGTCATCACAGGTGTCAACCACAAACACAACTCGGGTAAGTATTTTAATAAACAGAATTAGATAATTGACAGAAATAGAGCAATATATTAAATACATAACTTATTTAAAATAAACAACGGATACATAGAAACATAGAATAACATTTATAAACAGAGATACATGATAAATGATGCATGCTTTCTTTGTTACATGATGCATGACTGAGATCTCAAAGGCCTAATAAGAGGTACCAAAATCAATATAGTTTCACCCACTCCAGTGAAACCAGTCCCACCCACTCCAGTGAGACAGTTCCACTCACTCCAGTGAGACCTTCCTCCACTCCGAGGGGATAAAAAGGTACCATAAAACAGTTCCACCCACTCCAGTGGAACAGTCTCACCCACTCCAGTGAGACCTCCCTCCGCTCTGAGGGGATAATTGCAAATGATGTATGTAATGACTGGTTTTATTTTTTATTTACTTCTTTTATCATTTATTTCAATTTTCATATCAACTAATTCCACCCACTCCAGTGGAATACATATCAGATAGTCCCACCCACTCCAGTGGAACACAAAGTAACCAGCAGTTCATTCTTAAATCATTTTTATTACAGAATCCCAACAAAGCTTCACATCAAGTGAATATCATACAGCTAATTTATACAGCTTCATCAATATGATACAGCAACTTATTTAAATACAGCAATCCTTACACATACAGCAACCAACAACATAGTAGTACAATCGTTAAATATAGTATCTTAATCAAATACACTACAACATACAACAGCCTAGTAGCTTACAGCAACAATAATATCATACAGCAATATAAATAAATGCAGCATACAACAATCATTAAGTTACAGAATTAATTTTTACAGCCATATGATTATCATACAGTAACATAATAATGTAATAACAGCATACAAAATCATTAAATCATTATACAGCAGCAATAAGAACAACATACAGAATCATTAAATCATTATACAGTAACAATAATAATTATACAACAGCATACAGAAACATCAATTAAATACAGCAACCTACATATAATCTTAATTAAATACAGCAACCTTAGATT
>PYAF01002877.1:846440-865980 GCA_007407185.1 Glycine tomentella
GATTCACTAAGGGTTTAGGTTTCTCGATCGAATTAAAGGGTTAAATCGCTGGTTATGACTCTAGTAGTTCTAGGATTTACGAAATTAGGAAAGATTTATCATGTGTGTGACTTAAGATAATAAACCAATCAAGTGAAGGAGGTAGGAACAAAAGGGATTGTGCCTGACCACAATTGTTTCTTCCATTGGTAACTTCTTTATCTTTTTACTGCATTTATTTTCTATTTCTATTCAAACAACAAATCAATTCAACAATTATCTCTTATTTTCTATTTTAATTCCAGTCATTTAGAATTAATATTATTGTAAGAATTACCCCAATCCCTGTGGAGACGATAACTCACTTACTTACTTTATTACTTGTTAACGATCGGTGCACTTGCCGTATTCACATAAATCGCACAACAAAGTTGCTTTCAACGAGATGAGGAAGGTCAACTGACCTCCCCCGATATTGAAGAAAGAAGGATTAGATTACTCCAAGTATTGTGATTTCCATAATAGCCCGGGCCATACAACCGACCAATGTTGGGAGCTCAGAGATGCAATAGAGAAATTTGTACGAGAAGGTAAGCTGCGGCAGTACGTAATTCAAACCCAAGGCAAGAGAAAAGCTCAGCAGGAGAGTAAGCCGCGAGAGGGAAAGAAAAACGGGAAAGATGAAGAATTCCCCGAGCCCGAATTCGAGTGCAACGTTATCTTTGGCGGCCTAGGAGGTGGAGGTGACACCGCAGGACAAAGGAAGAAATATCTCAAGGAGGTAATGTCGGTAAGAGACCGACCTCGGTTTAAGGAGAGCGGTAGTAGCGGCGGGTAGGCCGAGCCGCCCCTACTCTACTTCACAAAGGAAGACATGAAGGGGGTCGTTTCGGGCCATGAGGACGGCCTCGTGATTACGGGGACAGTGGCCAACTTCCGAGTCAAAAGGATATTTGTTGACAACGGAAGCTCGGCCGATATCATAAACATGGCGGCCTTCAAAAAGATGAATTTGAAGATTGAGGACTTAAGACCCTGTCAGACAATGCTGTATGGATTCAATGGGGAGGGCACCGGACTAAAAGGTGTCATTGATCTTCAGCTCACCTTGGGGATAAGAGAAGGATTCAGGTCGAAAAGGGTCACATTTACAGTGGCCGACTTCCCCTCACCATACAACATTATATTGGGAAGGCCGACCCTACACAAATGGGATATCTTGATGTCCACAAAGCATCAGAAGATGAAACTGGTTGGACACCTCGGAAAAGTCATCACAATCTGCGGCGACCAGAAGGAGTCAAGGCAGTGTTATTACAACACCATTTGGGAAACCGAGGTCAACCCGTCTTCTCCACCTCGGACCCGCAAGAAAGAGACGACGAATTCATCGACAGAACGAGTCAGAAGACCGGTTAATTTGGTAGAACTGGATGTGATAGACATCGAGGAATGGAGGCCAGAGCCGATGGACGAACTTGAAGAGGTCCAGATCGGATCCTCTCCCGACCAAATAACGAAGGTAGGGAAGCAAGCCGACTCCGAAAGTAGAGATAAATTGGTACAATGCTTGAGAAGAAATCAAGACGTTTTCGCTTGGAAGGCTTCCCAGATACCCGGGATAAAGCCTACTTCCTGCTGTCATAAATTGGCTGTGTATCCCGGGTCCAGACCAGTGGAACAGAAGACTAGGAAGCTCGGTCCGGACAGGAAGCATGCCCTGGTAAAGCACATCAACGAACTTCTGGAGGCTGGATTCATAAGAGAGATACAATATACGAAGTGGCTCTCCAACGTCGTTATGGTAAAGAAGCCCAACGGAAAGTGGAGGGTTTGCATAGATTATACCGACCTGAACAAGGTCTTCCCTAAAGACTCATACCCCATGCCAAGCATTGATCAACTCGTAGACAGCTCGGCTGGCTTCCGGTTTCTGTCCTTCATGGATGCATATTCCGGGTATAATCAGATACCCATGCATCGGGACGATCAGGAGAAAACAACATTCTGAGGTATTGAGGCAAATTATTGTTACGAGGTCATGCCCTTTGGTTTGAAGAATGCTGGGGCAACTTATCAACGGATGATGAACAAGGTATTTTCAGACCAAATCGGGCGAAATATTGAGGTCTATATTGACGATATGATTGCAAAGGCGTCGGCATCGGGGGACCATATCCAGGACCTCGAAGAAAGATTCCAGAAATTGCGACAACACGACATACGCTTGAACCAGTTGAAATGTGCATTCGGCGTAAAGGCAGGGAAATTCTTGGGCTTTATGTTAACCCACTGAGGAATAGAGGCGAACCCGGACAAATGCAAAGCCGTCCTGGATATGCGATTCCCTACTAACAAAAAGGAGGTTCAACAATTAACGGGAAGGTTAGCAGCTTTGACCCGATTTCTCCCAAAGTTGGCAGAGACAGCTCTTCCTTTCTTCAAGCTATTGAAAAAGGAGGCCAGCATTGAATGGAGCTCGGCGTGTGAAGATGCCTTCAATAAGATCAAAGCCTGTCTGGCCTTGCCGCCAGTATTGTCAAAACCCGAGCCTGGGGAGACGCTCATACTTTATTTGTCGGTAGGAGATGAAGCCATTAGTGCCGTTCTGATCAGAAAAGAAGACAGGTCCCAATTCCCTGTATACTTCGTAAGCCGAACTCTCAAGAACTCAGAGCTGCGATACCAGAGGCTCGAGAAGGTAGCCTTTGCCTTGCTCACAACAGCCAAAAGACTTCGCCCATATTTTCAGACTCATACGATTGTTGTCCGAACCAATCAGCCAATCTGACAAGTGATACACAAACCAGATTTAGCAGGACGGATGATGAACTGGGCTATCCAGCTTTCGGAGTTTGACATTCAGTACGAAGCCCGGACTGCCATCAAGTCCTAGGCTTTGGTGGACTTCATTATCGAGTTAACCCTGACGACGGCCACACAAGAAGAAGAAGGAGTCTGGAAGGTTTATGTGGACGGATCATCTAACACAAAGGGGAGTGGAGCGGGGGTCATAGTTGAGAATCCCGATGGTGTGTCCCTTGAACAATCGATGCAACTTAAATTCCCGACCTCCAATAATCAAGCCGAATATGAAGCACTTATTGCCGGGCTCAAACAGGCAAAGGAGCAAGGAGCACGGAAGGTCAACGTCTTCACCGATTCGCATCTTGTCTCGGCTCAGATCAAAGGACGGTATCAGGTCAAGGGCCCCTTGCTGGCCAAATACCTGACTAAGGTAAAAGAAATTATGGCAGAATTCGACGAGGTAGCGGTTGCTCACATACCTCGGGAAGAAAACGTCCGAGCTGACGTATTATCAAAACTAGCTAGCACCAAAGGAACGTCCAACCACATGTCGGTCATTCAACAGGAAATTGCTCAACCTGCGTGCGTCATGATCATCTTGACCGACGACGACTGGAGAAGGCCTATCATATATTATCTAGAGCGAGGAACAATCCCTGACGACGAGCAAGCAGCAAGAAAGCTGGGACGAGATGCTGCGATGTATGTGATCGTGGAAGATGCACTATATCGTCGAGGCCTCCACACCCCCTACTACTATGTCTAAGCTCGGACGAAGCTGAATACGTGCTTGTCGAGATACATGAGGGGATCAACGGACAACACATGGGGGCAAGAGCCCTGGCCTTGAAAGCCCTACGTGCAGGATACTTCTGGCCAACGATGAAGGGGGATGCAGCAGAGCACGTCAGGAGATGTGACAGCTGCCAGAAACACGCCAAAATAGTATGGGCTCCCCCATCCGAGCTCAGCACAATCACGGCCCCTTGGCCATTTTATAAATGGGGATTGGACCTCCTGGGACCGTTCAAGGCCACGGAAGGACAGATGAAATGGTTGATAGTAGCTGTCGATTATTTTACTAAGTGGGTCGAGGCCGAACCCCTGGCGACTATTACCTCAGCTCGGGTACAAAAATTCCTGGAGAGATCCATTATCGCTAGGTTTGGAATTCCAGCAGAAATTGTCACCGATAATGGAACGCAATTCACCGACAACAGGTTCAAAACGATGATGACCGACTTTCAGATCAAGCACCACTTCGCTTCCGTTGAGCACCCCCAGTCCAACGGTCTGGCCGAAGCGGCTAACAAAATCATTCTGAACGGGCTAAAGAAGCGAATGCATGGAGCCGGTTCGAACTGGGTCGAGCAGCTTTACTACATACTATGGGCATACAGAACTACGGTCCAAACATCTACGGGAGAAACCCCATTCAGGCTAACGTACGGCTGTGAAGCTATGATACCAGTAGAGGTTGGCCAGCCGTCCTGGAGAAGGGAGTACATACGGGAGTCAGAAAAGAACGACCTCCTACTAAGGGCCGACCTGGATTTAATAGAAGAGGTCCGCGCAGCCGCTCACAGCCGAGATTTACAAGGAAAGGAAAAGCTGGCCAGAAGATTCAACAAAAAAGTGAAGCCGAGGGCCTTTGAAGATGGAGACCTCGTGTTGAGGCGAGCCGACATCGGCAACAAGAACACACAAGAAGGGAAGTTGGTGGTAAACTGGGAAGGACCGTATCGGGTTGCCCGGAACCTCGGTCGAGGAGCATATTCGCTAGAGACATTGGAGGGAAAGCAGATCAAATGGACATGGAACGCAGACAAGCTGAAGAAATACTATAGCTGAAAGAAGGCAGTCCCTGTGTTTTCCTTTAGCTGGCTCTAAGCCCATCATCAGAATCAGGGACACCATGCGTTTCCCTTTAATCAGCTTCTTAGCTCGTCATAGGGATCATGGATCATCATCTCGCCATGTGTTCCTCTTTAGCCGGCTACCGAGCCCGCCATTGGGGTCACAAGGGGTCAACCCGGTCTTCCTTACATAGGGACCTCGGTTTTCTATCACGTGTTTCTCTTTAGTCGGTCATGTAAATCGGGCGTGTTGTACCCGTGTTAGTCGGTCATTGAGATCGTGGAATCTCCGGAGAATATTAATAAAAACCTTGTTATAAGGAAATTTATTGCGCACAAACTTTTGTACTTAGCCGTTGTTTCGTGTTAAAATTCGGTCTTGATCAAACCGACGTAATCATTTATGGATGAGTCATCGGCTCGACCGAATGAACTACATCTACAATAATATTACGAATACGCTAAACAATTGCTAAAGTTAGGGAAATGACTCCCAAGCAAAGAGCCCGACCAATGGTCCCGGCCACCATCGACGCTTAGCCAATTTCAATAAAAGTATGACTATAAAAGGAAGGTCGGTCGTTGGAACCGACGCCCGAAAACAAATACAAGGAATGATTATAAAAGATCAAACGAGGTACAAAATAAAGCTCGATACTTAGAGCAACGTAACTTGGGCATTAAGTACAAAAAATATAAGCACTATTACAAAATTAAACCGACATCCCGACCCTTCAATCCGCGCCAGCTTGAGGTTGTACGTCGTCAGCAGCGTCACCAGAGCTTCCCGATCCTTCATCTTCGCTCTCAGAAACCATGAGCAATTGATTGCCTCCGACGTAGGCTCTAAAATGCATACCCTCGGTGTTTAAGTTAACACCAGGGTTCAGGAAGCGGACTTGGCTCATGGCATTCTCGAAGGAGGCTTGGGCAGATTTCTTCAGCTGTAAATGAACGAGTATAAGTTCGCTCAAGAGCTCGGACCCCTCTCTCTCTTGCTTTTTGTTTAGCTCGGAGAGCTCATCACAACAAACCTTCACTTTCTTATACCGGTCATGAGCTTTGCCAAGACTTCTCTCCAAGTCGGCTATGGTAGAACGAGCAGAGGAGGCCTCACGACGAAGGGCGGCCAGTTGGGCTCGGAGGGTATCGGCTTCGGTAACCAAATTAGCCTCTGAATCCCGGGCAACTCGCAGGTCGGCAGTCAATTTCGCTTCCGATGCCCGAGAAGCCTCGAGCTCGGCCGTCAAATTGGTAACCGAGGACTGCGATTCCTATACCTCTGCCCGTGAAGCCACCAGCTCGGCAGAAAGAGTCTTCACCAAGTCTCCAGCCTCTTTAGCCTTTGACTGAGAAACCTCGAGCTCTGTGGCAAGCCTGGCTGAGGATGCCTGCACTTCATCGACCTTGGCTTGGGCAGCCTCCACCTCCGCCATCGAGGTCGCCACATCCATTTGGGCTCGGTCCAATTCTTCTCGTAGCCTTTTGCCCTCGGCTTTCGCAGCCTCAAGCTCGGACGCCCCCCTAGCAGCCTTCTTATTGAGAGAAGCCAAGCTCCCAAGCAAACTGGCACTCTTTAGGCAAGCCAGCTACATAGAGCTCAACTCCTCCAAATCAGGATCAGGGTAGAGGGCCGTTTAGGAAAATTTTCTGGGTGCCCGAATGACTTCGAACACCTCGGGAGTGACGCCTTGGTTCCAGAGAGCGCGAGATGGCAGTTGGACAAGCTCTTTAGGAGACCCGGGCCCGGTGCTTGGGATTCTTGAGAAAATTTCAGCACTATGGGCAGAAGCCGGGATTTCAAGGGCAGCTCCAACAGTGTCGGCCCCAACTTCTCTAGCCTCGGCAACAACTTCAGCGGCGACCTCCACAACCTCGGCCCCAGCCTCTTTAGTGGCGGTGGCAGTCTCCGCCATGTCAACATCTACGACCTCAAGTGGGGAACTCGGTCGGGGAGCATGGGGAGGACTCGGCAAAGAGGCCTGAGGAGAGATCAACCGAGAAGGCTGAGGCGAGGACGGCTGAGAAGCTCAGGGAGGGCTCGGCAGAGAAGTTTGAGGGGAGCTCAGAACCGAACCCTCAGAAGCATCAGCGGTCGGAGCGGCCAAGGGAGGAGCTCGGCTTGATTCGCTGGCCTTACTCCTCTTAGTCACCTTGCACCTCTTTCGTCCTTTGAGGGCGGCAAGATGAGGAGGAATGGGAGCAGCGTCCATGTCAATAGCTGCATAGCGAGAGCAAACAGTTAGTAAGATAATAATAAACTCTCAAGCGGTCAAAAGAAGTCTAAACTAACCACACTGGATATAGTGAGCTATGGAAGCAAGATTCCCCGAATCTTTATATGATAATATCCGGTCCGTAGAGACAGTGTCGAAATTTGACAACCGGGCCTTATCAGTCCTATAGGAGATGGGAGGAAAGTCATAATGAACGGAGGTCCAATATAAGGGGAACCTCCAGGACGTCGAAGAGTTAGGCGGATTCGGGAAGAAGGGGCGTCGGTCGGGCACAGCAACTACCTTAAAAAACTTGTCTTTGAATCCTTTGAAGGAATCAGAGAATAAGCCGAACAGTCGACGATCAGAATCCTTGTCGGTACGACCTCGGAAAGAAGCCCATCCTTTCCGCTCGGGGGGCTCCTTTCCGGATCGGCCAGTATAAACAGTGAAAATATAAAAAAACAAGGGGCATGTACATGGGACTTCGAGTTGTTGACACAAAATTTCGAAGGCTCGGATAAAGGCCCAACCGTTGGGGTGGATTTGAGACGGAGCAAAATGCAAATGGTCTAATACCTGCATCTGAAACTCGGAAAAGGGGAAACGAACCCCTACCTGGGCAAAGACGTCTATATAAAATAAGAAAAACTCGGGATCGTTCCCTTCCCGGGCAGAACATATGGGCTCGCCCAGGCGGGGCAAACAGACCGAAAATCCGTCTTGAACTTCAAGAGGAACGAGAGCAAGTCTCTCAAGGTCTAACGCCGAGGTATAACTTAGGACCTCATGAGTGACCCAAGGGAACCTACTTGCTAAAGTAAGGGGAACGGCTTGAGATTGGGGCCCGGCAGCAGATTCCTCTATATCTCCCACATGAGATGGGTCCATGATTACCTACGACAGTAAAGAAATAACAGTTAGTAAGATACCTGGAGGACGGAACACTACAGGACTAGGATCAGATGAAGCCCGGATTAACGCAGGAGTCGACACATCGACACCCGAACCAGATAATGGTGCATCAACAGATATGGGCTCATGGATGGGATTATGTCGACAATTGTCTAGCAAGTCGTCGGCCTGTCTATCCAAATCCTTACTGGCCAAGTATATAAACTCATCGACACATTTCAAGCAAGGCTCATACCGAATCCTAAATTGGGGGTCAAGACTAAGGGCATCTCTATGGGCGATACCAAAGGGAACAAAGGTATTGGGAGGTACCATAGACTCTAAAGATAGGATAGGCCTCTGTCGTAAGGGGAACCCTAACCCAGAAGGCCCGACTCGAAGAGATCTAGAAGGTTGAAGGGTTGGCTCGGAGGTGTTAGGGGCAGTAGGAGCTTGGAGTAATGATTTTTTCTTTTCCTCTTCAGAAAGGGGGAGACCTCATAACCAAAATGCAGACCGAGGAGGAACTATTCTACGGATCTTAGCCTCCTCTTCAGGTGTGTATTTCATGGTGAGATGACAAAATGTGTAATAATAAGCGAGAACTATAGGAGACAAATGGGAATGGCGGAAAACTATCAACCCAGGGCTTGTGCAAAGCAAGGCAAAGAAAAGGAACTGACAGTGAACAGAAGGAAAATGAATAAAGGTGAGCAACAAATACTTGAAGTGAAGAAGGTGACAACAGAGAGCACAAACGATGATGAAGTGAACAGCGGTTGCGAAAGCACAAGGAATGCAGGAAAAGTCTAGAGAGATATGAAGCAACTGCGAGAATGAAGAGAGTAGGAAATGCTATAGGGGCATTGAGTAGAAAAAGGTAACCGTCGAAAATTCAAAAAGAAACGTGGGGAAGTAACCGATGGATAATAAAGAACGTGGGATAGGCGGTTACATAATTAATACAGAACAGTAAAATGATTAAAGAGTGAAAGGAGAAGCAATCACGTCGCGACACCTGGCGGAGTGAAAATAAGAAGTCGCTTCACTTACTGAAAATCAGAATCAAACCACTTTGTGAAAAGACAAGACCTAGCTCGGCGTCAAAGCGGGATTTCTTACCTCGGGTCGGATTTGCAACATAAGGCCGCGTCCATTCAAGGTCGTTTCCATCCAAGGAAGGCCTCATTCACCTTAGGTCGGCTAGACCAAGCGAAGGCCGGCCTTGGTGCTGGTCGGACCAATGTACATCCCGGTCACCCAGAATTCTAGATGATCGGGCTGAGGGGCATCTGTTACGGATATAAGAATATCAAATCTCTGCCATAATGACCTGAATATTCACAATATCAGACTAAATATTAAGAGTATCAAGGGATATGTTGCGATTGAGTAAAAGGGGAAAGATTGCAACTATACCTCCAGATATCCCAAGATAGGGTAATGGGCCTGAGAAAGATCATCTTCAAGATCCAGGTTAGCTCCCTATAAATACAGTGTTTCCCATGGTGAAAGGTACACACACTTTCCTGACTCTCTCTTTTCATTCACACGGCACACACTGCACTCCAAATCGTGTTGCTGCTGCTGTGATCTTCTTCTTCCTTAAGTTGCTTCAATCCCATAAGCTTCTTGAGAGAGAGAGAACCTGATCATACATCAAACATCCCAATACCATTGTTGGACAATTCTGTTCTTCTTGGGCAGAACAATATATATATATATATATATATATATTTATACAGTTATGAAGAATTAATTTCTTTGCTTATATTTATCATACAAATATATTAAGTATAGCTCATGGTCAGACCTACAGTTATATTTAAGGTTTACGTGTACATCAATATCTATATTTATATATATAAGAAAATAAAAAGGGTGAAACCAAGAATGGACGATCGTGGCTAGTTGTACTAAGTTGCTGTTATATCTATTCGACGAGGATGTTCCCAAGGTGTTAGGATACAAGAAAGGCCGAGATATCCGAGTCTAGGTTTATGGTTGGTTGTGAATGATTGGAATTCTGGTCGGCCAAGTTCGGTTATTTATGGCTACCGGTGTATGCAAGCTTATTTCGTAACAGCAGATGAACGTGATGCCGAGATGGATGTAGGCCGCGATAGGTATTGGCCGGGTTGGATATAGGCCGAGGTAGGATCTGGCTGGGCTGGGTACAAGCCAGGATAGGTGCTGGCCGAGTTACATGGTGTTGGCCGGGTTACATGGGACTGGCCGGGTTGCTTTGTTCCTTCTGGCCGAGTTGGCCGAGCTTGTGTGGCCGAGTTCCATGAGCATGGATGGTCGAGCTCCTGGAGGTCGGGTTCATAGATGGCCGAGCTCATGGAGGTCGGGTTCATAGAGGGTAGCCGGGTTCGTGGTGCATGGATGGCCGGGTTGATGTATGCCGGGGTTGTGTATGCCGGGCTCAAGGTTGCCGGGGTTGTGTATGCCGGGCTCAAGGTTGCCGGGGTTATGTATGCCGAGCTCAAGGTTGCCGGGGTTATGTATATCGGGCTCAAGGTTACCGGGTTGGTGTGATGCCGAGAAGGTTCCATACCGGGTTGGATGTATGGTCGAGCTGGCATGTGATGCCGAGTAGCCATACATGCCGAGAATGGTGCATGCCGGTTTTAAGGCTACATGTGTGAGGCCGAGAAAGGAACATACCGAGTTCGAGATGGCATGTGAGGGCCGAGTTACATCATGCATGGTGGCTGGTTTTCATTGTGGGTGGCCGTTCCCTGGTGGCCGGGTTTCCATGTTGGGTGCCAGGTTCATGGATGGCCGAGCTCTTGGATGGGTGGCCGAGTTCATGCAAGGCTGTGTGGTAGCCGGGTATGGGTGGCCGAGCTGGATGCATGGTGGCCGAGTATGATCTTGGTTCCGAATTGCATGGAGGCCGAGTATATATGTGGGTGGCCGGGTACGCATGGGAGTGTTGCCGAGTACAAGTGCATGCCTTGCATACGGAATTGGCTGGTTTTGCTGAGATGATTATGGTGTATGAGTTTTATTCGGAAGGCTGAGGTGTACTTATGGTAAGTGGATAGAGATGTCGGGATCTAAGTAGCCTTCCGGCAGTGCCGAGGTAGTTATGGCCGGACTTGCCGAGGTATATGTAGTTGGGTTGAGGATATTACAAGGATGCTGGGTTGGTCAATGATAAGTAGCCGGAGGTGCAGAGGTGGTATTCGGTAAGGGATATTACCCGGCAATGCAGTGGTGATCGGGGTTGCTTGAGTGTCGAGGTGTGTTTACGGCTGACGGTATGGTCGGTTACCAAGCTGGTTGGAATATGTTATCGGGAATGGGATGGTTTCTTCTTGTGGATATAAACTCATTTACTGGTGCTTTCTAAGATGCCGAGGTGGTTGGATAATACGTAAGCACATTTTTGTCATGCATAGTTGTGGGTCTCATATAATATATTAATATTTCAACTCTAAATTTTACTACTTACGTACTAATCCTTCAAGCTATTTTAATTCCAATAGTTAATATTAAAATGTCTAGGAACCATTAAAAATTAATTACGTATATTCCAGGTCCTTAAAACAATAAATTCCTGTACAATCTTGCTATAAAAATTACCGTATCCTATTTATAAATTAACATATTTTTTACGTAAACTAAAGGCTAAATAAATACATAAATTATACTTAATTAATTTCTAATTTAGATATTAAAAGCCTAGCCTACCTTCAATTTTTTGTGAATCGCTGCCGGGGTGATTTTAAGATAGAAAAATTTTAAAGAAAGAGAAAATGGTAGAGAAGGTTTACGAAGAGAGAAAGCTGAGAGGTTTTTGGTGTAGGGAGTTTGGAGCTTACAAGCTATTTATAGTGCTTTGAGTCGGTTAAAAATTATTTTAGTTGGAGAAAATATCTCATTTCCCTTATCTAATCATCCTTCCTTCATTTAATGGTGTGTGTACGTGGAAGCTACTGTAGCTGGCTTTCGCTATTCGTTTTCTCCCTAATGCCACCTGTACCTTCAAAAGATTTTTATAAGGATTTGGATTCATCTAAAATTTTCACGTGACTGAAGTTTGAAACTAAAATTTGTCCTTAAAAATTATTATTTTACCTATTCTATTATTATAATTTAAATCATAAATATTTATATATTTGAGGGTATTATACTTATTCTAAAAATTTATTTTTGACAATATTACATATTATTTTAATTATAATATTTTTGGGAATGTTACAGCAGACCTTAAGTTTGACGAGCCTTTGGAGATTTTTTGAGGCTCACCCAGAGCGGACCTTGGGTTTGACCCGCCTTTGGAGAAGCGAGACTCACCAAGGGTGAACCTTGGGTTTGATGAGCCTTTGGAGGAGCAAGACTTACCCAGGGCGGACCTTGGGTTTGAAGAGCCTTTGGATAAGCAACAAGGGACGCGTTCTTCCTTGATTTTGGAGACCTCGCGAAGGGTGGACCTTGGGTTTGACAAGCCTTTAGAGATGCAAGACTTACCAAGGGCGGACCATGGGTTTGACAAGCCTCTGGAGATTCGTCGAGGCTCACCAAGGGCGAATCTTGGGTTTGACAAGCCTTGGTAGGGTCAACACTAGAAAATTATAAAAACTGAAGAGAGATAGAACTTTATTCAATTTGATCATTTAACTATAAATTCCCTTCATTCCTTAGGTGTGCCTCGTTAAAACCTCTCAAGCCAAAACCCTGATTTTTCTCTTTTGGTACAAAAAGACTTGAGTAGGAAAAAAAAGTACAACACCTGGTCTTGTTGTAGGCCAACTAAAGTAGAACTTTAGATGGGTAACATTCCATGTTCTTGGAATTGCTTTGTCATCTAGTTCTTATAGCCTATTTGCTCCAGTGTTTACGCTTGCCACGATCCTAAATGGACCTTCCCAGTTGGGTCCTAGCTTTCCCACTTGGGGGTCCTTCCTTGCTTCACCTCGAACTCGCCACACTAGGTCGCCAGGTTGAAAGGCTCGAGGCTGAACCTTGGTATTGTATCTTCTTGATGCTCGGAGCTTGGTGGCATCTTCCCTGATTTTGGTAATCTCTTGGACTTCGTCTTTTATCTCTAGTTCCACCCTCAGGTTTTTTTCGTTCAACTGTTCTTGGAAAAATATCCTCCTTGTCGATGGTTCACCAACTTCGACGGGGGTCATGGCAAAAATCAAGGAGTTCCTTTTTCCATAGGCCCTTGGACTTGTCAAGTCTTGTGCATAGGGCTTTGAGGATAACCTTGTTTGTTGCCTCTGCCTGACCATTGGTTTGGGGATGTTCGACAAAAGTTACGAGGTGCTTGACACATAGCCTTGTCAAGAATTCTTCATAAGCTTGATCTTTGAATTGGGTGGCATTGTTGGTGATGATGGCATAAGGGAGACCATATCTGCATATGAGGTGTTTCCAGGTGAACTTTTCCACCTCACTAGCTGAGATTTCTAGTAATGGTCTTGCCTCATTCCATTCAGTGAAATAGTCAATGACGACCAATAAGAACTTAACCACTCTTGGGGCTTTTGGCAATGGCCCCAATATGTCCATCTCCCACATAGAGAAAAGTCACAGGGAGCCTAAGTTATGAAGGTTATTAGGAGGGGTGAGCAGAACATTTGTAAATTCTTGGCATCATCTGCACTTCCTTGTGATGTCGAGGATGTTGGCCTTGAGTGTCAACCAATAGTAGCCAGCATGCACCACTTTTGTTTCCAGGAAGCGTCCCCTGATATGGAAGCTGCATACCTTCATGTAGTTCTCGCATGACGTAGTCTGCTTATTAGTTGTTCAAGCATTTAAGTTAGGTGTTGTCAACCCTCTTTTAACAATTCACTGTCAAGGATGACATATTAGCTAGCCTTTGTTTTCAAGTGTTGTGCTTCATTTTTGTTTGGTGGCGACACCCCCCGAATTAAGAAATTCTTATAGGGGGTCATCTAGTCTAGTTCCCCCTCTTCTCCTGCCATGACCTCCTTAGTATCTATGGTTGGAACTTGAGGTGTCTCTTGGATGATGGTTTTGAGATGCTCGATATTTTTAGTGCTGACCAGTTTGGATAGCAGGTTTGCTTTGGTGTTGCTTTCTTTTGGTATGTGGTATATCTCAAAGCCATTACAGTCATCAATAAGGGTTTTGCAGCATGATATTACCTTAGTAGTATTGTCTCCTTGGCTTGATATTTGTTGGCAACTTGCCCTTGGACAAGCTGCGAGTCAGTGTAGCACCTTAGCTTCTTGGCTCCAACTTCTTTTGCTAGCTTTAGGCCTGCTCTAAATGCCTCATATTCGGCTTGATTGTTTGATGCTTTGAAATTGAGTTTGAGAACTTGTTCTAAAGTAACGTTGTCGGGCCCTTCAAGGATGATGTCTGCCCTGCTTCCCTTCATGTTGGACACTCCATCCACATAGAGGTTCCACCAGTCTGGGGTTGTTTGGTCATTGCCACCAAACTCTGCCAAAAATTTTGCCATGAATTGGGTATTCTTGGGGCCACGAGGTTCATATTTGAGATCAAACTCTGACAGCTCTACAAACCATTCTACAATCCTTCCTACCAGCTCAAGCTTTCGCTACACCTGCCTGGTAGGGTAGTTCATCTTGACTACCACTTGGTGACTTTGGAAGTATGGCCTGAGGCGTTGGGCCGAGGTTATAAGTGTCAGTGCTACCTTTTCTATCATCTGGTACCACTTCTCAGCATCATAAAGGATACAACCAGTAAAATAGATGGGAAGCTGGTGTTTTCCGTCCACCTGTACGAGGGTTGAGCGGACAACCTTGTCATCTACTGAGAGGTATAGAAGTAGAGGTACTCCTAGCTTAGATCAACTCAGGATTGGCAGCGTGGTAATAGTCTTCTTGAAGGTCAAGAAAGCTTGCTCACAGGCTTTGTTCCATAGGAATAGCTCCATTTTCCTGAGTAGCTTGTAGGATGGCTTTGCCTTCTTTTGTGAGTTTTAGGAGGAACCTGGACAAAGACTACAGTCTACTATTCAGCTTCTGAACTTTGCCAACATTGGTAGGGTTGTGCATCTCTAGTATGATCATGCATTTGTTAGGGTTGGCTTTTATTCCCCGATGTGTAATCATGAAACCTAGGAACTTTCCACTGCCGACCTCGAAAATGCACTTTTTCGAGTTGAGGCGCATGTGGTACTTGCGGATTTCTCCGAACACCTCTTCTAGGTCTACTACGTGTTGGGCCACACTGTAAGATTTAACAACCATATCATCCATGTAAACCTTGACATTTCAGCCTATCTGTTGTTTGAAGATCCGATCCATTAGTCTTTGGTATGTGGCGCCTGCATTTTTTAGGCCAAAGGGCATGACCTTGTAGAAGAAATTAGCATCCTCAGTTATGAATGTTGTTTTCTCTTTGTCTTAGACATGCATTCTGATTTGATTGTATCCTGAATAGGCATTCAGGAAACTCAATACTTGGAACCAGACGTGTCCTCGACTAGCCCGTCGATGTTGGGCAAAGGATATGCGTCCTTGGGCATGCTTTGTTGACCATGATGACATTGGCTAGCTAGGTAAAATACCTGACTTCTTTGATAAACTGTGCCTTTAGTAGCTTGTCCACCTCCTCTTTAAATGCCTTGCGTTGCTCTTCTCCCATCTTCCTCTTCTTCTGTGAAATTGGTTTAGCCTGAGGGCATATGGCCAATTTGTGGCATACGATGCTAGGATGGATACCCGACATGTCAGAGGGTTGCCATGCGAATAGGTCTACGTTCCTGCATAGGACATCGACTATGTGTCTGTACTCGTGGCTGGTTAGGTACTTGTTAAGCTGTGTACATTTCCAAGATTTGGGTCTGAGCTGCAGCTTGACAAGTTCTTCAATAGGCTTTGGGCCTTTGTAAATAGTGTCATCGCGTGGATCCACATCGAATACACCATCTTGATCTTCCATACTTGCTTCGTAGACGATCAGGGTTCGAATTGGGGACCCTTCATCGACGCTTATTATTTGACTGCAACCACCAGATGTGGGATGAGGTTTACTTGGCTCTCGAATAGGAGGATAGGGTGTCACCTTTAAGCTTTCAACATAGCACTGTCGGACCTGCTTCTGGTCTGCCTTGACAGTTACTATCTCTCCCGTCAAGGTTGAGAATTTCATCTTGAGATGCGGTGTGGAGATGATGGCTCTGAGTTCGTTCAGCGTTTTCCTGCCAATCAAAGCAAAGTAGAAGGTATCTGCATCAACAATTAAATACCTGACAGTGAAGCTCCTTGAGAGCTTGCCCTGATCGAAGGTGGCTATGAGGTCTACATAGCCTCTAGTTTATACTTTTTCTCCTGCAAAACCGAGGAGTGGTAATGTGGTTGGACTGTATCAATTGAGACTTTTAGCCTCTGGAATGTCTTCCAGTAAAGTATATCCATGGAGCTGCCTTGGTCAATAAAGACCTTGGACACCATGAAATTAGCAATGACTAGGAGACAACCATGGGGTCATCCTGGTTTATAGGATTTATGCCTTTGAAGTCTCTATCGGTGAATGTTATAGGAGTGAGACTTCTTAGTGATTGCATGTCTACACAATTGATGTTGATATCTCGGATGGCGTGGTGATGACCCTTTTGGGACTGACTAAACAACCTTCCATAGGAAAATTTGCCCACAATGGTGTTGATTACGCCTCTGATTTTTTGGGCAGGCTCGTTTTCTTGTTCCTACTTTGAGGTTGATGTTTGCGTCTTTGTTGGTGATGCCTCTGCCTTCCTTTATCTTCTACTTTGTCCCTCCTCCTATCGACATCATGATTTCTGTGTTGGTCATCTTGGTGTCCCTAGGGTCTTACTCCTGCTGGGTTGTTTTCAGACTTCTTCACGAATTGGGCTTGGTATCCAACCTATATGAGTTCTTTTGTATTGTGACCATAACTGCAATGGTATATGTAGTGTTTGGTTTTATCTATCCCTGTTCTGGGAGGAAGTGTCAGAGATAGCTTTATGGGTATCTCTGTGTTGAAGGCCTTTTCAAGAATAGTAGCTCGATTTATGGTCAGGGGTATGATTTGGGTCCCTTTGGGAGAGGTTGGCGCTTTTCCAGCTTGTGCTTTTTGTCTAATTTGTGTGAGTCGGTCCTGGTGCCTCCTTCTCTTTTGTCACATTTTTGTTCGGCTTGTTGGACCTTGTTTCTAAACCTTGACATGAATTCCATTTGAATGTACCATTTGGATCGTTCGCATAGCTCGTCCATGCTGTTAGGAGGCTTCTTGCACAACCTATCAACGAACTTGCCAGGTTGCAGGGTGAGCAACATTAAATGTACTACCACTTTGGGATTCAAGTTTCTGATTTATACAACAATTCGACCAAACTTGTCCATAAACTTACAGAGTGATTCGTCAGCAAACTGGCTAGGGTTGTAAAAGTCATGCAGTGGTTGCATACTGATAACTGAATCGTTCGACAAGGGTGTCGAAGTTGTTGATGGACCATGGACGGAGTCATCTGTACCATGTTAATGCTGCCCCTTTGAGGGATGTTGGGAAAACTCGAAACAAGATTGCGTCATCGTAGGTGTAAAGATTAGCCTGGGTGAGGAGCGTCAAGGTGCTCGTCTGGATCGGTGGTTCCATCATAATGCTTTAGGTTGAGCGGTTTCCAACCCAAGGGCAAGTCGACCTCCACAATTCGATCGACAAAAGGATGTCAACGAGTCGTCCGCCCTTCATGGCAGTGTATATGCAAGAGGTTGAGATTGTCTTAGGTGTTGATGGTTTGTTAAGGGTGTGATTCCCCTTGAGTACTGATATTGTTTTGTCTAGAAGCATCAAAAACAATTTTACTAAGCTAATTCTGTAGCACAGAGCTAACCTAGGTCGACTCAGAGACATGATCAATATGGTTCTAGCTTCAAATCATTGGTAATAATAAGGGGGGACTTTTGTCGAACAGTTGGTATGCGTAAAGTAAAACATGCAAGAACACAAACTAAAATTAAAGAACAATGCAAAAATTAACAAGATTATCAAGGAGTAAAGTAAAACAGATTAGAAAGCATCAATCCAATTCACCAACCCAAGCTATTCGAATCATCATCATTCTCATAAAGTGATTCTATCATGAACATTCATTCAATCTCAATAAAAGCAGTTCAATCGACTCTACTCCTAAATTAATTGAAAAACCACAACCTTAACTGAAATATCATTCAATTAATTTTGTGATTATCATTCGAAATTAGGACATGAATCCATAATCCTAACTCGCTTTCAATCCTAAATGCAGTCATAATCATGAAAACATAATAGAAATTGAAGAAGAAGGTGAACATTCAAATAGAATTTAAAATACCAAACCAGAACTCCAATTCTTCTCTTGCTTGAGATGAATCCTTGGATTGATTAATGATTTAGCCTTCCATGATGATCACCAAGGAAAGCCCCATGAAATGAGTGCAGAAAAATAGAAGAATAGCAAAATGGAAATGAAGAAGATGAAGAACAATGAAGAACACTTGAGAGAAAATGAAGAACAAACTTTTGATTCTAAAAACTAAAAGAAAGAAAAGGAAAAACTGTTTTTATTGAATTGTAAAGTGTTGTCCAAGTTTCACTAAAGTCACTAATATATGTAGTGACTGAATTCTGAAAATAAAATGGGTCATAAACAAACCCAACAATCTAATTATTTGCTATTTCCAACCATGAAAGTCAAATTCGCAGTCCAAAATTATAAGTGCAGAGGTGCTAACTTCGAAGCTTAAAATGACCCTCTAAATGACAGAATTGGCCTCGGGCTATTTCTAGTAAACTTGTAGATCTTTTCGTTATCTTTCCAAGGACTCCTAGAACGCTCCATTCGGAGATCGGTATCACTCTATAATCCCTACACAAGTCAGATACATCAAGTGAGCAAAAATCCGAAAATACGCAACAATTAGCAATTAAGCCCACTTACTTGCCTAAGCCAAAAACTGAATTAGAATCAGAAAATAAAGGTCCAAGAGAGGTCAAATAAGCTAAGAAGGATAGAAAAATATTCAACTAAAAGCACTCTATCAAGTACGTTCGTGAATCGTGTGGGTGAAGTACTCATCATCCTGGGGGCGTCTCACATGAGCCTCCAACTGGTCGTGGTTAGCCTTCAGCTTTCTAAGTTCCTCCTCATGGCGTCGCTCCATCTCTGCAATGTGTGTTTAGAGTTGTTGGAGAGTGTCGTTGTCTGTCATGGTTGTTAGGGGAGGATTGGAGCTCTCTAGAGGTGTCTCACGTTTGAGGCCAGATTATGTACTAACCATTGGTGAAAAGAGACAGAATAATTTGAGTGAAAAACATTGTTAAAGAAAATAGAGAAACCATAAAGGAAAAAATATATTTAATTTTTGTTGTTTTTATAATCTTACAGTTGATTTTATTTAAAATATAAATCAAATAACTCATGTATCAATTTTTCTGTGTTTTAATATGACAATTAAGTGAATAAAAAATTAAATTTAAATATAATAACTTTTTAAATAAAAATTAACAAAAATTCGTGTGTATATATATGTACATGTAGTTGCTTAGAGTAATTATATGATTAAAAGTTTTCACTTATTTTAAGGATAAAATAGTAATTATTTAAGTCATTTTTCTTACTCATAATTTTAAGGTTAAAAAAGTAATTTTAACTTTCTCACTCTTTTTAAGGATAAAATAGTAATTGTAAAATTTTAATTTTAATTATAATCATTTATTATAACCATTGAATTTTTTATGTCAAGAAACTTTTAGATATTTATATTTAAATTTAACGTGTACAACTTTTTTATAAACGACTTATATTTTTTTAGATCATAACAT
>PYAF01002877.1:866080-937920 GCA_007407185.1 Glycine tomentella
AAATATTTCTTGAATTATGAGTAATGTCATTATATATAACTACTACTTAAACTAATTAATTCTATGGATATTTTTTATTTTTATAAATTATGATAATATTAATTAAAATAACCTAATTTAAATATTTCTGTCAGATGAATTAAATATTGTTTTTATATATAGAAACTAGGGTAGTATTCTTAATTATTAATACAAATAATATTTAATTTAATCATTCTAATAATATTATTAAATTTATTTGTCACATTGTTGACAAAAAGTTTATGTCTATTTTTATGATTAGACAAATCATATATAAAATACCAAAAAAACACTTCAAATAAAGGTACTCACACACTTTATTTATCGGGTGATGTTATATGGGAGATTTTTTATTTTTTTGTCACACTCTTTGACATATTGTATATACCTATTTTTACACTTAAGCAAATCATATGTGTAAATAAAGACAATAATATTTAAGATAAAATTATAGGGTTAGTTGGATTAAAAAAATAAAATTCAAGTAACATTTTTTACTGTCTTTGATAATTATCTATACTTATTTTATTTTCACAATTGAACAAATCATATTTAGTAAAGTATTAGTTAAATAGAATGCTTGAAATATTAATCATGTTGAGTTGTGATTTTACATATTTCACAAATATATTCTTAGTAAACATTGTTCAGTAGTGATTTTCCATTTATTAAAGAAAATTACATTAAGATAAACTGGTATTACTAATTGGATAAAAAACAAAATTCAAATAAAAATTATCAAATTGTTTTGTATATTTTCAAACTTATAATCACATTGAATAGATGCCATAGGTTAAATAAGCAGTTTGATTTTTAACGTGAATATTTATCACAATTTAAATATTACACCTGTCATATTAATTATATTTATTTTTTAAATAAATATTGGTCAATTATGCAGTTACATTAAATAAACATTTACATTTAAAATAAAGTTACAGTATTAAATAGATAAAAAGTCAAATAAAAATTATCATATTTTTTATAACAGATATCTATATTCGTTTTTACAAAAAATAAAGTTCAAACAAATAAAGACACTATGTACTAAATATTTTTCACAGCTTAATTACTCCCTTACCAGTGGACACAGTATGAGGTTCTGATACTGCAGCTACTTCGACAAACACCATCAAAAACGATAACAATGGAACCTCTCTCGTTCTCCACCTCACACTTATCCATTCCCTCCAACACCGCCATTTTCTCCCCCAAACACCACCCTCCCTCCTCCTCCGCCTCCACCACCACTACCACTGTATCCTTCTCCCTCAAACCACCGTCAGACTCCAACAACTCCGCCACTCCTCGCCGCCCCTCCAAATCCCTTAAAGACACACCAACAACCCCTAAACCCGCTCCAATCTCAAACCCCCTCGCCAACAAGCTATGGCTCACAAGAAAACTCTCCCCTCCCCCTCCTCCGCCACCACCGTCGCCTCCGGAAATAAACTCCGAAATCGAAACCGAGACCGAAAAAGCGAGCGGCGAGGGCGCGAATTCTGATTCCCGGAATTCCGATTTCCGGCAGCCGGGGAAGATCTTCGTGGGGAACCTTCCGGCGTGGGTGAAGAAGCCGCAGGTGGCGGAGTTCTTCCGGCAGTTCGGCCCCATACGCAGCGTGATTCTGATCAAGGGTCACCACGACACGGAGCGGAGCGCGGGTTTCGCCTTCGTCATCTACGACGGCGGCGAGGACGACGACGAGGCGGACAAGGCGGCGATGCGGGCGGTGGATTTCGACGGCGTGGAGTTCCACGGGAGGGTGCTGACGGTGAAGCTCGACGACGGGAAGAGGATGCGGCAGAGGAGTGAAGAGAGGGCGCGGTGGTTGCAAGGGAATGGTGGTGACAAGGGAGAGTACCCGTCCACGTGGCACGAGGAGAGGGACGGATCCAGGAAGAGCTTCCAGAAGGTTCTGGAAACCCAACCCGAGAATTGGCAGGCCGTTGTGACCGCCTTTGACAGAATTAAGAAGGTTCATCATCTTGTTGTATATGCTCTTCTTATATTAATTGTTGCTTCTATGAACTCTTTACTCTGGTTAGAAGGTTGCTTGTGTAGTTTTTCAGTAGAGTAGGGTAGAGAAGTAGTTAGTAGTTAGAGTCTTGTTTGGATAAACTTCTCTCTAATTACTTATCTTGGAAGAAATAAGAAGAAAAATGAAATATTGGTCTTTGGATACAAGTCATAAGTGCTTTTGAAAACTTCTCCACCAAAAATATAGTTTTTTTTTTTGTCAGTAAAGAAACTTTGAAAAGTTCTCAAAAACACTTTCTACCTTTGTATCCTAACAGACTAGTCACTAGCTAAAATTAGCTTATGCATAAGTTAAAAATCAGATTTTGGAGAAGCTAATAATATGAAGAGAGTTTCGACAAATTAGCTTATGCATAAGATAAAAATCAGGTTTTGGAGAAGCTAATGGGCCAGTTTGTATAAATTTTTTTAAAAAAAGTAATTTAAAAAAAATGCTTTTTAATAAGCAGATAAAATTTGCTTCTTAAAAAAGAAGAAAACTGATTATTTTAAGTAAAAACAGTTTAGACAAACATATCATAAAACCACAAAACTGCATATTTTATTTTAAAAAGCACTTATTTTAAAAAATAAGTTTAAACAAACTAGTCCAATATTAGAGAGTTTTTGCCTGTTTTTTTTAACTTATTTGTTGAAATAAGTTCTTATTTTAATAAAATAAGGAACTTTCTGTTTTTTAGTGTGTTTGTCCAAACTACTTTTGTTTATAAAAAAATGATTTTCTGCTTATCTTAAGAAGTAAATTCTATCTGCTTCTTAGAAAAATGCTTATATAAAAAGTGTTTATTTTAATTTTTTTTTTAAGTTTAAACAAATTCACCCATTATCTTACGCATAAGCTAATTTTAACTTATGGAAAAACTTATTTATTTTTCCTTCTTATTTTCTTCCCCTATAAGATGTTATGGAGAAGTTAACCTAAATAGATCCTTATTTGTAGTGGAAGCTTATGATTGAAGGGCCTTTGATTTGAATTTTTTTTGCTTTCTATTTTCTGAATTCTGGTTTTATTTTATTTCTTCTTTTCTGAAGTTTATTCAGAAAACAGTGAATGAAAACATAAAATAAGGAAAAGTAGTTTTCACTGTTTCCAATAAATACTTCTGAAAACAAGAAATGAATTTAATTTTTGGTCCTGTGTTTACTTTAATAACAACACCAGTGAGACATTGCTATAAGTCATATTAAAACAAGGGGGCAAAAATATGATGTTTGGAGATTAAAGGGAAGATTTGAAGCCATAGAAGTTGTTTTGTGGAAAACTTGAACTGTTTGGCCTCTGTTTCACCATTACTGAAGAGCAATTGATAAGAGGTGGGGCTTTTTGTATTTTTCTAGTTGAGGGTGAGGGTGTTTCAAGAGGTAGGACTCTAGAGGGTAACTAGACAGGATAGATGACAGGTTTCTTGATTTTCTTCGGTTACACTAGTATGTTTTTTCTGATTTGTTGCACGTATGTGTGTACGGTCCCAAAGCTAATGTGAAACGTAAATCACTGAGATAAGGAAGTAACATATTATGATATATGTCTTTTTTTTCATTTGTTAAAAATTCTTGTTTACATTGTATTATTATCAAAGAGGGCATCAGAAACTATGGCAAATTAGAAATAATGATTATTAAGTTTGGATATTTTTGTGTGAAATAAAAGAAAATAAGATCTTCGTTTTAGGTCAGAGCCAGTAGTAGATTTATAATAATACTTCCTTTTATTTTGAAAATAAGAAAGTGACATCTTTTTGCATAGACATAGATGATGGCTGCACAAAAAATTTTAATGTGCACCTGTGAGTTCTGTGTTTATCTTTTGTAATTTTAGTTAGAAGTAATAAGTACTTGTTCTTGGATTCATTTTGTTGTTATTAATTTTTCAGCCTGCTAGAAAAGAATATGGCTTGATGGTTAAATATTATGCACGTCGCGGGGACATGCATCATGCACGCCAAACATTTGAGAGTATGCGAGCAAGAGGAATAGAGCCATCTTCACACGTGTACAGTAGGTATGTTCTTTAAACAATATCTTCTGTACTAGAGGCGTGTTATAATTTTAACATCTGCTAAAAGTGTTTTTAGCTTTGAAGCTTAGGCAACATTCTGATTGGTGTGTGTTGTCATTTCAGATATCAACATGTAAATATATTGACTTTTCTTTGCAAAGTTGAATATTATTGATCGGGGAAAAATATTTAACTGTTGAGTTTCTGTTATTTCAAATGTTTACCCTTCAAAAGAAGTCCTCTTTAAATTTGTACTTTCGTTTTTCTTTCTCCTCCTTGGTGTTTAAACTCAAGGATTCTGATAGATAGGAACAGCATCAGATCACATTTCACATTAACCACTTATATCACTTCTCTGTAGCTTACAACAGAATTTCCCCACTGGCCGTGCTGGCAGTTAGTTACCCCAAGTCAAGCCAATTTTCTTGCCCACTTGGGGCTATGATCCCCTACAATTCATCCTCACATACACTGTCACGATACAAGGGTTTTTAGCATTCTTTAGGGATTCTATTTGGTATTCTGTATTTTTTGTTTCTCCATTTTTATTTTGTTCTTTGGTTTAAGGATAATATTATCTCCATCTTCTCACAGTCTTCTTTTCCTTCAAAATTAAATTTCATTCATGAAAAAGAAAAAGCACTATGACTATTGTTTCTTCTGACTTTAATAATTAATACATGTTAAATGTTTGCAGTCTTATTCATGCTTATGCAGTTGGTAGAGACATGGAAGAAGCTTTACATTGTGTTAGAAAGATGAAGGAGGAGGGAATTGAAATGACTATAGTCACATACAGTATAATTGTGGGAGGATTCGCTAAAATGGGCAATGCTGAGTAAGTAAACCAGATAAATCTCCCTCATTACTGTATCTTTTTATTGGATGTTTGTACTTGTTAGTTTTTTTTTCTTTTGTTCATATACCAACTCTCCTAAAAAACCAGATAAATCTCCCTCATTACTGTATCTTTTTATTGGATGTTTGTACTTGTTAGTTTTTTTTTTCTTTTGTTCATATACCAACTCTCCTAAAAGATTAAGTTATTAAGTGAAGCTATATAAATGGATTTTGTCTCTAACTCGTCCCATTAACTTGGGCTCGATGTATAGCTAATATACATGCCCACTTTAATTGTGCTGTTTTTTAAAAATTCCCCTGCATATATATAATAAGGCGGAGAACGGGGAATAATGCGGAAAATCGTCATCTGTTTTTAATTTTTTAATTATAATAATTTTATAAAGAATGTAGCCAGCAAGGGTTCAATTTGGACTACTTGGTTATAGAACTTTGATACCATGCCAAAGGGAAAAATTGAAAGGTGCCCAGGTTGATTTTTATGTGGCTAGCGTGTACTTTCATTTTGGTTCCAGTTGAATGCACTGGGGTAAATCATTAAAGGATAGTTTCTATACCAGTTTTTTCTGGAAAAGCATACTGTTGTGGCAGAAAATTGGAAATGAAGATGTTTGGGTTATATAGATAAAAAGAAAACAATTATTGTGTAACAGAGAAGCTGAATCCAAACAATAAACAAAACTTTCAAACCTGATAATGCCAGAATGGAATCCTAGCAACTGGTTGCACTGAACTTTGGAAGTAGAATGCCAATTTTTCCAGCTTATAAGGAAGCCAAAAACCTGTATACTTTATCGTAAAGGTTAATTATCTAGGTTAGATTTCATTATTAACTACCTCATTTATTTAGCTATTCTATTCTCCTTTTTAATTAAAATATGGTTAATAAACTATAAAGTTGCATCAGTCACTATGGAGATCAATTGATCTTCTGACTCCCAACCACCAAAGTGTGAAATGTACTGCTATAGCTGGGTTTCGTTTTTTTTCTCTTACTAAGTGATTGAACATTTGGTTTTGCTTGTTTGTTCTTCACTTCTGGTTTTTCATACTTCAATAACCCCACTCTCACGTTTTCTTTAGTCTCTTCCCTATGCTGGTGTGAAAGTTTTGATCTTTGATATTGGGAAATAATTTGAGGGCCAGTTCATAAATGAGTGAAGAGTAAAGCATCAGTTTGTATCATGGAGATAACTATTTGATGTTGCTTTGGAAGTGCTGCAGATCACTGGTTTAAGGAGGCCAAAGAGAAGCTCCCATCTTTAAATGCTGTCATTTATGGGAGCATAATTTATGCGCACTGGTGAGCATTCATATTTCTTTTAAGGGTTCATTTCTATTTCTATAATATGATTCAAGACCTTTAATTGTCATATGTTGCAAGTATTGGATAGATGATTATTACTAAATGGAGAATTGTCTTCCAAATTTACTTGTGTCATTTCCTTCTTTTTCCTTTGTGTAATATTTAGGTGCGAAATAAAAACTAATATGAGTATCAGTGTCTGCCAAGACAAAAAAAAATCCACTTAAGTTTAAGTTGTTAATTAAATCAATATTAAGTTAAAATTTAAACACATTAACTACTCAATTATTCACTAATGTAGTTAATGTTTTTATCTATTATTGTAACCTAGATTTCTGTTTCTGTAAGTATCCAACTTGTGTTAATGTGCAAGTTATTGTCATTTCTTTTCAATTTCCTTCTCATTGTTTTTGATATCCTGATGCATTTTACAGTCAAACGTGCAATATGGATCGAGCTGAAGCCTTGGTGAGGGAGATGGAAGAACAAGGGATAGATGCTCCCATTGATATATATCATACCATGATGGATGGTTATACAATGATTGGTAATGAAGAGAAATGCTTGATTGTATTTGACAGACTCAAGGTATAGCTCGTTCATTGTTTTATCATCATCACTATTTCTATAGTCTTTCTAGTTTGTAGTTTTGGTATGTTATGTCCTCATTGTGCTGTCATCAATTATATCTTTTAAAAGAAAATGCCCCACTCCATAAGAACATCAAATAGCATAGGGGGACTTAAACATAATTTTCTAACATAAAAATTCCAGATTGTATATAGGATTCTTTGAAAGAGCAAAGTCTGTCATGTGCTTTTTGCCTGTACTAGCTTTGCTCCTACAGTCCTCCTACCCACTGCTTACATGTACCTTCCAAGGTAACATTAGTGCTTCAGTGGTTTTGTTCATATTCTCAACATGATTTTCTTTGCATTGCAGCTATCATCTCTGTTTCTCAACATTTGCAGTATCCAATCAATGATCTTTTAGGATCTGAAGTGTCACTAGAAATCTCCCTGTCCACACTCTCCAGCTGGTTTTTATGTCAGCGTGTCATGGCTCATCTTCAGCCACCTTAGCTAGCAACCATCATAGATAATCTTAGCTTATTGGGAAAAACCCAAGTTCAACATTGGCTAGAGATAAGGCAAAGAGAGAATATATAAGTGGGGGACAACTCTCACCCCATGAGCTAGTTTTTGGGGTTGAGTTAGGCCCAAATCCACATTTGAAGATCTCTTATACACCTCCCCATCATCTGCATGTCCGTCAACCTTTCACTTGGTTATTTCAGCTACACTTCCACCTTGGTTTACCCTGTTTGGCAGTGTGTTTGTCTTTTCATGTCCCTGATAGGAGTAGGTTATTTCAACCATTCTCCTCCAGCTTCCATTGTGTCTGACAGAGACAGGTTATTCATGAGTCTCTTTTGGAAGGAATTGTTTAGGCTAGCAGGTACTCAATTAAAAATGAGCACTGCCTATCACCCACAAACAGATGGACAAACTGAAGTGGCTAATAGGTGTTTGGAAGCATATCTGAGATGCTTAACTGGGTCCAAACAAAAGCAGTGGCTCAAACACTTGGCTTGGGCTGAGTTTTGGTTCAACACTAACTTTAATATTTCTGCTAAAATGTCCCCTTTTAAAGCTTTGTATGGGCAGGACCCACCATTGTTGATTAAGGGAGGTGATAGTCCTTCTAATTTGGAAGAAGTAAATCAGCAAGGACAGGGATGAGCTATTGCAGGAATTGAGGAGCAATCTGTTGAAAGCTCAGGATCAGATGAGAAAATATGCTAATAAGCATAGGAAGGAGCTGGTGCTACAGGTAGATGATTGGGTTTTTCTGACAATACAACCTTATAGAATGAAATCTTTAGCTAAAAAGCCAAATGAGAAATTAAGTCCTAGATACTATGGGGTACTGCAGAGAATAGGGGAAGTGGCTTATCAGCTGGAGTTGCCACCTGAAAGCAGAATACATCCTGTGTTTCATGTCTCATTGCTCAAGAAGGCTATTAAGCCTAGTTGTTCTCCACAACCTTTGCCTGTGGCTCTGAATGAAAACTGGGAGCTGCAAGTTCAACCAGAAAAAATTATGCAGACTAGGATTGCAGCAAATGGCAGACCAGAAGTCCTCATTAAGTGGCAGAACTTACCACATCATGAAGATAGTTGGGAGTGGGCTGAAGATATGAAGGTGGTTTTCCCTCACTTGGACCTTGGGGACAAGGTCAATCTTGAAGGGGGGGTTATTGATAGGAGTAGGAGGTGGGGTCAAATGTATAAAAGGAGAGTCAATTAGTAAAATACAGTTAGTTATAACTAACTGGGCTGTTAGACAGTTAGTGACACTAACTGTGGGTGAGTCAGAATAGATATATAGTGGCACCTCAAATTCACTCTGTAGAAGCAGTAGCTACCATTTTAAATATTCAATAAAGAGCCATTCTTTTTCTTCTTTCTCTCTAAATCTGGTCCAGTTTCTATTTCTTTTCTCTGTCTGAAAGCCAGTTCCTATCAGTCCCCTTATTTGGTTTCTTACAGTGTTGTTAAATGGAGGAGCTATGTCCGCCAGCATAATGGCATGGTGTTGTTTTTTTTTGCCAACCGCCATAGGCAATTTGTGAAGCGAGGCCTGCTATGATGGTGCTGTAGGCCGCAATGGCGTGTTATATTACAGAATTTTGGCCTTCCGCCATGTTCTGCCATCTGCCATTGATAACACTTTCTTCTCCGTCTGTATGTCCCTGTTCCATTGCTTCTGTTTGGCTTCATCTTATTTATTTTGCCACGAATTAGCTTATTCCTGAGTGGGTTACTAAACTTCTGCCACTTTTTTGAATTTCCTTTTCCTCTGCCTTGTACTGTTTGTATTAGAGTGATTTGGCTATGGTTTGCTATAGTCATGGCTATATTTGGCTGTTTAGCTCAGTTCTTGTGAGGCTTGTTGTGTTCTCTTCCAGCTGCTAGCTTTTGATTGAGGCATAGGGCCGTTCCTGAAAATTCTTTGGTCTAGGACGAAGTGGAAAAAATGGACCCCTAACACATGAATTTTTTGAAATACAAATAATATTAAAACTAAGGGATGGAAAAAATGAGCCCCTAACACAAATTTTTTGAAATACAAATAATATTAAAACTAAGGGATGACAAAAATGGGTCCGTAACACACAAAATGGGTCCCTAACACAAGTTTTGTTTTTATTTTATTTTATTTTTAACTTTTTTTTTAATTAAGCTATCGGTGCAAAAAAATTTGGGCCCTGGGCGGGCGCCCCGTTTGCCCTGCCCCAGGGCCAGCCCTGCGAGGCAATTCAAGCTGTTTTTGAACCAATTCTTGAGAGATTAATTTTTGCACTTTACCAACTTTTTTTTAAAGAAATTTATCTTTCTCACTCTGCAGATATTAATATTATATTTATAATATTTATAGTTTTTTAAAAGAAAAGGTTGTAAACAATTGTCAATTGTTTATTATAATCTAGAGTTCATGCATCAAGTATATAGCATCTCTCTTTACGTTTTGGTTCTTAGCATGAGAATCTCTATTTTTGTTTGAAATTTGTTCCCTTTTTGTTAATCTAGCATGTGTTATATTACTCTCATAGTCACCTTGATTTATCTGGATATGGTATCTAAAACTGATGTGCATTATTGCACTCAACATTGAATGACACTAACTTTTCTTTGTTTTGATGAAGGAATGTGGTTTCTCTCCCTCAGTTATCAGCTATGGTTGTCTTATTAATCTTTACGCTAAGGTAAGATATATTTCACACGTGACATTAATTGGGTCTTTTATGCTATCCTGTTCATCTATCTCATTCAGTAGTTACTATTGAAGTTCCTGTCATGTAGATCAGACCAATAAAACTCACATTATTTAAGTGTCCTTCATATTAAGATTAATATCAATTTCAAATATATGAAAATATGAATTATTTGTTATTTTTGTTTTTTTAAATATGTGAAAGATCAAGATGATGATTGACTGTTACAATTGAATGGCTGGGTGGTATAAGTTTGTCAATTCTTGAACCTGTGCCATTTGATCCTCCACCCTCAGCAGAGGTACATGAAATCAATATTTGACAGACAATTTATTTGCAGCTAATAAACTGTCCTTTACGTCCAAGATTATATGGGGCAGATAAAGTTACTGATTTATGTCTTTTATTGTAACTGCTTGCTTAATGCTTACTTTTGGCTACCTTAATTTTAGGAGGCGTTTGGTAGGGGAGAAATTTTTTCATGCCCAACAATCATTATTCTTGGGAATCATGAATCCTGGGAATGAATAAAATTTGTTGGGTAGGTCATTGGGAATCTTTAGATAAGTTTCCTAAGAATCAAAGAGTTACGCATATTTTTACCAATTATTTTAATTATTTACCACATTATATAATTAATAAAGAATAACATGATGTTTTTACTGTAGTAAACGAAAAATTAAACTCGCGAAAGTAAGATTCCCACATCCCCCATGGGAAAATTTTCGTGGGAAATTGATTAAAAAACATTCCCGGGAAATATCTTTTCCTAGGAATGTTATTTTTTTAAAAATGCATACCAAACATGGGAAACGAAGTTTCCCAACCTATGATTGTTGGGAAACTAAAACCTTCTCTTCCACCAAACGTTCCCTTAAGATGTGGGGAAATTAATTTTGGTCAAACAAACAAATGTATGTGTCACCAACAATTATGGCCTGTTAACACCACTCTGTTTTATCTTTTTTCAGATAGGAAAAGTTTCCAAAGCATTGGAGATTAGCAAAATGATGAAAATGTCTGGCATAAAACATAACATGAAGACGTACTCTATGTTGATCAATGGATTCTTGAAGTTGAAAGATTGGGCTAATGCATTCTTCGTTTTTGAAGACTTTACTAAAGATGGTTTGAAGCCTGATGTGGTACTCTACAATAACATTATAACAGCTTTTTGTGGGATGGGTAACATGGATCGTGCCATTTGTATGGTGAAGCAAATGCAAAAGGAGAGGCATAGACCTAGCACACGCACATTTTTGCCCATTATACATGGTTTTGCAAGAGCTGGAGAGATGAGGAGAGCCTTGGAGATCTTTGATATGATGAGGAGGAGTGGTTGCATTCCCACTGTACACACATATAATGCTCTTATTCTTGGCCTTGTTGAGAAGCGTCAGGTAACCTGTGGTTGACAAACAATTGTTAATTAAAATACGCAAATGACATGTCTTGGTTCTAACTTTTCCTTATCTTTTATTTGCTTATTATTAGAGTATTCTTACTCTGTATTCTTTTCCCTAACTACACTGAACCATAGTTCTAGGCTCTCTGGTTTGTGCCAGCTGTAACTCCTAACTATTAGTTGGTTAGGATATTGTTAGTATAGTTAGAACTCCTAAGGTACTATAAGTACCAGCGCTGTAATCACTGTTAATTGGGTAGAATAATATTTATCTCCAATCTCAAACTCTATCTCTCAATCTCTTTTATGGTATACAGAGCTAGGTTCGATCCCTAGAATCTTTTTTCATGGTTTCCACGAATTCTCCTCCTTCCTCCCCTCCACCACCGGTGCGTTCTTCGTCTTCTTCAGCTGCTTTGACATTCTCTCATTATTTCTCAGAAGTTGAATCAGTCATCAAGTGTCATCGTCTCTACATTACCTGGTCAATCCAACGATTCTGCAGAAGTTCTTATCCGTTGAAGATCGCGATGCTGGTGTCGTCTCTGCGGCGTATCAAGCTTGGGAGGATCAAGATCAATTTCTTCTAGCGTGGCTTCAATCCACCATTGCCGGCGAAATGCTTCCGTGAGTGATTGGATGCAAATCGTCGTGGCAACTGTGGAACAAAATCCACTCCCACTTTCACTCTCACTCGCGCCAAGGCTCAACAAATTCGCATCGAGCTTTGAAGTCTCTCCCTTGATAATCACACTATCTCTTGAGTATTTACTTCAGATCCAAACACTCATTAATTCTCTTACTTCCATTGGTGAGTCTGTGTCTTCTACAGAGCACCTCGATATGGTTCTCGATGGTCTTCCTGATGAGTATGAGTCGACGATTTCCTGGTTAGTAGCCGATTTGAGCATCTCTCCATTGACGAAGTTGAAACTCTCCTTCTAGAGTATGAAGAGTGAAGTGAAAGGTCCAAGAAGTCACTCGTTTCCGTCAATCTTACTGAAGGCACCTCTGAAAAATCATCCAGTGGTAAATCTGATCCTCCTTCTCAACCTGCGAACCCTAATTCACAAGCTCAGGTCAATCTGATCTCACAACCTTCTTCCACTGACAACACCTACAATGACTTTATATGATTTTCAAAAGTGAAAATGAATAGCTAAAGAGTTAATTTCAGTAAATTAAATAAGAGTTTAATAAGTTTTTTATGCTTGTAGAATTTCAAATTTTGGGTTTTAATCCCTATAATTCCCCCCCCCCCCCCCCCTCCCCATTTTTAGTCCCTCTTTTATTTTTATTGCTCATAATTAGTCCCCACGGGGTTAAATTTTTCTCTTTTTGTTGCTCAGGAAAAAAAGGAAGAAATTCTACAAGCATATATAGTAGTCCCTTTTTGTTGCTCAGGGACTAAAACCCAAAATCTGAAATTCTATGGGGACCAAAAACTTATTTAACCCATTAAATAAACATATATAGTAGTTATGTTGTGATAGAACTTGTGGCGACGAGATTAATAAAGAGCAGAAAAACTGATTTATTATTGATTATAAAGAAATAAGAGAAACAAGATAACCCAGCTAATTTGAGGAACCTGGAGCCTCCTAACAATTTCCGAATATTCCCCGTACCACCCCCCCCCCCCCCCCCCCCCCCCCCCAAAACCCACCAAATAAATATAAATATTATCTCCTATATATAAATATTCGAGGAACCTGGAGCCTCCTAACAAATTGCAATTGCTTTCTAGAAGTGAATTAAATGCATCTGATTTTTTTTTTAAATTTATTTCTTAAAGTTCTGAGAGTTGGAATGTTTTTAATTTAATTGATTACTGTGAAGTTAAAATTGGCACAACCGTGGTATGTACTGCTAGCTTCTGTTGCTTCTTACTGTTATAAACTTTCAACAGTGTTGCATTCTTGAAAGAATTGGAGAAACATTAAAATAAAGGCTAACCATTGATGATGAAAAATGCTAAATTCCGTACCTATGTTTTATCATCTAGTTATTTAGTATTCAGTTTGTTTCAGTGTGCATTTAGTAGTAGTATAAAGTACAGAGTCTCAAATGTTTAAAAGATTTTCCTAATTCAATCAGGACTAGCCACAGGAATACTAATTGGTTTTGTTAAAACATCGGTTCCTAATAGTCTTATGATATTGATTGATTAGTTTTACCACAAACAAATTGCTCTCTTTGAGATGTGGTTCAATCCAACCCTAGTTGTGATGCCTACAGGACCCTAAGTGTGATGCTTGAGTTTGTGTCATCTTCTCTGCAGCTATTCTGTCTTCTTTGATATTTTACTCTACCCAGATTTGTTTACATTGCAGATAAAACAAAAACCCATCCTATCAAAGCCCTAATTATATTTTCTGATTTAATTCTAGCTTAGTATGATTGGATTACAAACTGTTAGATATACAGATGGATGTTTCTATTAGTTTTATTATTTTAGTGCATGCATCGATAGCTTCTACATTCTGTAAATAATGGTATTTTTCTTGTAGATGACCAAGGCTGTAGCAATATTGGATGAAATGAATGTGGCAGGTGTTGGACCAAATGAACACACATATACAACTCTTATGCAAGGTTATGCTTCACTGGGTGACACTGAAAAGGCCTTTCAGTACTTTACAGTGTTGAGGAATGAGGGTCTGGAGATTGATGTCTATACTTACGAAGCGTTATTGAAGTCATGTTGCAAGTCAGGCAGAATGCAGAGTGCCCTTGCAGTCACAAAAGAAATGAGTGCAAAAAATATTCCAAGGAACACTTTTGTCTATAACATACTAATTGATGGGTAAGATTAAATTACATCTGATCTGACAATCAAACTTGAACTTTTCACTTTATCTTAACACTTGCTTATATATATGTGTGTGTGCGTGTGTGTGTGTGTGTATGTATTCTTGAATGATGGCATTGTCTATTTTTGTTACTTTTTTTCAATGTGTACATGCTTGGATGCTTTAACATTTTTGCCCATTAATGACTTCACAACTTGCTTTATATGTTAGTAACCTAGTTTTATTTATTAGTTGGGCTCGGAGAGGTGATGTTTGGGAGGCTGCAGACTTGATGCAACAAATGAGAAAAGAAGGAGTTCTACCAGACATCCATACCTACACATCTTTTGTAAATGCTTGTTGTAAAGCTGGGGATATGCAGGTATGATGGCTGTTGAGAAATATAGTTTATTATTAAGTTGGTGGTTACTTACAGTGGACTAAAAATAAGGGTATAAATGTCTCATTTGGGTCATCATCATCATCATTTAGCATAACAATGAATTGAGTGCAAAATCCTTGCTTGTTATGAAGTCTCATTTCAATTCTTTATGTTTGCTCTCACAAACAGATCTTGTCGGTTTATGTTTTACATTTTTCATAATACTCCTCGTGCTGCATGTTAAACCTCCTCAAAGCATGGTTTTTGAATGGTAGATTTTCAGATTTTTTCGTCAAATCATGGTAATTTATTTACTTGTTAATCAGTTTTTCTTCTTCCTGGCAGAAAGCAACAGAGATTATGCAAGAAATGGAAGCATCTGGTATAAAACCAAACCTCAAAACCTACACAACTCTAATAAATGGTTGGGCACGTGCTTCTATGCCAGAGAAGGCTTTGAGTTGCTTTGAAGAGATGAAGCTAGCTGGATTGAAACCAGACAAAGCAGTGTACCATTGTCTCATGACATCTTTGCTATCAAGAGCCACCTTTGCTCAATCTTATGTTTACAGTGGCCTCTTGTCTGTATGTAGAGAGATGATAGAGTCTAAGATGACTGTCGACATGGGAACTGCGGTTCACTGGTCAAGATGTTTACGCAAGATTGAGAGGACTGGAGGGGAACTAACAGAAGCCCTACAGAAGACCTTTCCTCCTGATTGGACCTCACATAATGTTCTTGATGTCAATAGTGAGACAGAAACTGCATATCTTCAAATTGATGATGAGGACGAGGATGAGGATGATGTACATTATAATGTTAATGGAGTCAATAATGATAATGATGACACTGATGATGATACTGTTATCTCATAGTCATACAGGTGATAATTTTGAACTATGTTATTGTAAATGGAGGTGGCATAATGCCATGATGAATGCTAAATTTTTAGGCATTAATTTCTCTTTATTTTTCTTAGATAGAAGATGGGCAAAATAGTTAATTCCTTTAACCCCCAGCATCTAGAAATCGCTTTGGACTTTTAACTAATTTGAGCAAGTCAGGTGAATCCACTTTAAGGAGCAAAGGTTTTTTTTGTCTATTTTATTTATTTATTTATATTATATGAAATTCAGATTCTTCTTTAAAGGGGGTTAAACTTCTTGTTACTTGGATGAAAGTGTTAGATGTGTTTTGTAAAACTGAAAACTTAACACAATTTTTACTTTCATGGAAATTTTTATTGAAAGAAACTATTAGCTTTTGAGAATATGATAGAGGTTACACTGCAACAAGAAAAGGTCATGTAGTAATAACTTAATATCTCTGCTACAATGTTTAGATGATGAACAAACTGTTGGTTACATAGACTAATTTAAATTTTTAGTCCCTTAATCTGATCATGATCAGGCGACTCATTTTTAAAAATGTAATAAAACAAATAGAAAAATCCGTGTTCTTATTTAGAGAAATAGGCTGAATAGAATTTGTTAGTTTTGAGAATTGCCATAGATTATCAATTTTGAATAAGATGATTTTACAAGATTACATGCATTTATAGGAAAACACGCGTGATAAAGAGCTACACCTACATAATCACCATTTCAACTCATAATGTGTCATATAAGAACATTTTTAATGGTAGATCTTAAATTTGAATTTTAGACCACTTTTTAGTAGATTACATAGTGTCATGTAGGATTGAAATTTTGTTAAGATCTGTTGCATTTTTTTTCTTTAGTGGTAAATCTCATTTTGAGATCTTAGATAACTTTTAATGGACTCCACATGGATCCCACTTTTAAATATTTAAATTTTTATTAAATTTAATTTAATTAAGTAATTAAATTTAATTAATAAAACATGAAAGAAAAAATATATGAATCTTAAGAAATGGGAAAATTTAAATAATTTATATTTATAACTAAATGTTAAATAAATGAAAATACATAAATTTGATAATAAAAATAGTGCAATACATAAATTTGGGTTGAAGGAGGGTTGTGGTAATTTTGTAAAAAAATTATATAAGTTTTCCAATCAAATTAATTTGGATCCATTTTACGCAAATAAAATTTAATTCAGACTGATAAATTATATGTACAAATTATGTTTGTAATGAACCAATTTATAGAAAAAAAAATTGTATGTATCGGCTAGTTTTAAGATAGTAACAATAACGTTTTTCCATTTCAACTTTCTTTTTTCAAAAAGCATTTTTTTTCAATTTTTTTTTACAATTTTTTTTCTCCTCTCCGTTTATTTTTTTCTTTTATTTTTCTCCCTTCTCTCTCTCTCTCTCTCTCTCTCTCTCCTTTCTACACACTTCCATAACAACTCCTCCCTCTCCTCCAAAAACGAGTCTGCTTCTTGACCCCCCACCTCCCTTACCCCTCCGCGTGCGACCATCCTTCCCCTTCTCCTTCGCCTCCGCTGCGCGACCCCCCACCTTCCTTTCCTTCTCTGATGCGCCAACCCCCTTCCCCCCTGGTATGTTTTATTTTCCCTGCTTTTTTTTTCCTTTTCGTTTGTTGCCTCCACATGCGTTTCAGTTCTGCTATTGATAATTGATTTTTTTACATTTCGTTTTTTGCTGGATCTGGGGAAGGTTAGATCTTCAGCTGAAGTTCCATCCCCAAAATTCAGCATTAAAGATGTTCTATGTAACCAATTAGGTGACTGTTGGTGAAACATCTCACTTACCCCTTCCCCTCCTTCCTTCTCACGTAAGCTAGAGGGTGGTGGAATCAACCACAACAAGCTTGGAGAGAATACTGGCTCTGCTAAGTAGGGAGGAGTCGTTCTGTATGTTAAACAATTGAAAATAGATTTTGATTTGGCATCAAGAACTCTGAGCATATTTGGCTAAACGTTGGTGAGGTCAAATGTAAGTTTGCCAACGGATTAGGAACGCTATTTTTACATTTATTTTGTGTTGATCTGTTAGACTTGTCTCCAAATTCGTGCAGCAACAATTTTGGATTGAAAACAAAGCATGCACTATATCATGGATTGAAAACAAAACAATTGAAAATAATAGGAATACTCACAATAACCAAAAGGGAGGTGAATTGGTTAATACCTTGGTATTTTAAAAACTTATTCAAATAAGAGCTCAGGATCTTTATCACTTTCAAAACCAAGAAATCAATTTACTCAATCAAATGTCACAGCTCAAGAAATCAATAGATCAAAACTGAACTTGTTGAGAATTGAATCAAAGAATCAAAGATCAATGAATAAGATGAGAGATAGAGAAATAGAATCAAAGACACAAGCAATTTATACTGGTTCACTTCATAACTGAAGCTACATCCAGTTTCTTCTAATCAATACTAGATTAGAGTTCCACTATTATAAATTTCTGTTCTTACAAGCTTTTACAAATCCCTCCCCTTTATCAACACTAGACAAAGAATAGAAATCTAAAACCTATTAGAAATCTAAGGATCAAGAACCAGAGAACACTACTCTGTTCTTGAGTTAGAGAACCCTTCTCTAAAACCAAGCAAGAAGAACCCACTTTACAATAGCCAAATTTAATAAAAATTCAGAACCAAATTTACATACAAAGATTAAGGAGAAAGACAACCTGATGATCCAATGAATGTTATGCACATGAATTACCAAATCAGGTTAAGAAGCAAACTAAATCAGAACATGCTTTTCCTTAATCTTGAAAAGAATTTTGCTCAAGAATCATTCAAAGACCCATTGATGTTTTGAATGAAGCAAGAAGTAAAAACGCTATGAAAATCACTTTGGAAAGCTTAGAAGACTTGCGTGAGCTCAGAAATACGAATGGGTACAATCTCTAAAAGTTAGAAAACAAGCCAAGCCTTCAATCCTATTTATAACAAAATTTGTAACTAACTGTAATCGATTAAATGTGTTTGATAATCGATTAAAATGCTTATGTAATCGATTAAAATAACCATGTAATCGATTAAATTGTTCAAGAATGTTTCTAGGTTTCAGTAACGAGCAAAATAATTGATTATCCCGAGCTATAATCGATTAAGACAGAAAGTCTCAGGATAACAAAATACACTATGTAATTGATTACAAGATTTGGTAATCGATTAAAGTAGAAGACTTATATTTTCAAAATGAATTGTGTAATCGATTACAAGTTGTGGTAATCGATAAAGACAAGAAAGTGACTTTTCTCAAATAGTCTATGTAATCGATTACGGATAATGGTAATCAATTATTACAGCAAGGCTTAAAACATGCCAAATTTTTTATTGATTATATGTTAGACTTGAAGTTAATTAAGGGAACCAAAGTTAGGAAAACTTGAGCTTTGCAAACCTGAAAACAATTCAATCTCTTTGCCAAGAACAAATGTTAAAGCATTTGTTGATTAATCCAGCATTCATTTACATTTATATTTTACTTAATTGGTTAATTTTTAACACTTAACTCCCCCTTAATTTGACAATCCATTCAAAGTAAGATTTGAGCAAAAATTGTGCAGAAAAACAAAGTAGAACAGAGTGTACTGCAGAGCATGAACCAAATCAATCATTTCTCCCCCTATTTGGCTTATCAAAGTCAAAAACATGTAAAGCACAGTGGATATTGAACAGGAGAAACATAAATGGATATTTTTATAAGAGAGGGAACCATTACAATTGTTGAAAATAAAATTAAAACATGAAAACATAAAAACAGAAGAAACAAAAAAAATATAAAAGCTAAAATGTCTCAGACCCATCAAACATAACAATAGCTTCAATGTTGTCTAGCCTAGCCTTAATGTCTTCTAAAGCTGAACTAGTTTCAGCCCTAAACTCATGATGCATAGTGATTAAGCCATCCATTTTCTGAAGCATGAGTGACTCGAATTGAGTGTAGAGGGGTTGAGCAAGATCTCTTTCTTCATCTTCTTCAGCATCTTCTCCAACACCAGCAGCAACAGGAGGTTCAGGCACAGGTTGTTGACCAGCCATCTGCCATCCTTGTGGTGTCTTCACCATTCCTAGCTTGTTGAGATGCTTGTCTTTGATGAGACTGTTGCTTGAGTTTGTGTGGTTCATTACTTCATTTGAGACATCAATTTGGAAGTAGTCTATAAATCTAGACACAAGCACAACATAAGGGAATGGATAATTTACTAGCCTTTTGGATTTCAACATAATATCCTCAAGAATGAGAATCCAATTCATCTGAATTGAATTCTTGAGACCATACACTAGTTGTAGGTCTTCATCTGTTGCTTGGGCATGGTTTGTGGCTCTAGGTGTGAGGATATATGTGATAATATAGTGCAGAAGCCTATTCTCATAGGTCATGGGTCCAGTACCTATGTGATAATATAGTGCAGAAGCCTATTCTCATAGGTCATGGGTCCAGTACCTAGCCTAGTTTTCAATCTCATATGGGGATCACTAAGCATCTCCCTATAGGTATCTACCCTATTATAACCCTCAGGATTTTCATCAAATTTTCTTTCTCCTTCAAGAAAGATACCAACAACTGCCTCCCACACCTCATAGGTGATTTCCATGGGCACTCCATTTACTTGGGACCTTAGTATCCCCTCCATGGATCCCTTGGCACAGGTGTAAAACTCCTTGACCAATTCAGGTTAAAAAGTACCTTTAACTCCACAAACTTTCTCAGGCCTTGAGTTTCTAAGAAGGCAGGAAATTGAAAACTTTCCCTAATGAACTAGTCAAGCTCTAAATATTTAGAATAGACTTGTGTTTGTGGCATTAAACTGAATATAGGTCATACGGTCTTTTTCAGTGGTGAACCAAAGATTTAACCTATTGATAGGAGGGGGGTTAGAAGTTTCACCAGCCTTTCTCTTAGAGGTTTTGGTTCTCTTAGAGGTAGACATCCTCGACAGGGATTCTAAGCACACAGAATAAAGAAAAACACAGAGGTTTAGCAAGAGAAGGCAGAGATTAGGTGTGATTTCTTCCTTCACAATAGACTGTATTTATAGAGTTTTTAGGCTCCAAGTATTTGAATTTTGAATAAAGTAGCTGTTAGAACGAATTAACTCATTGTAGAGGATTTAAATTTGAATTAGGTGGGAGTTGGGCAGTTACAACTTCCAAAAAAATCTATCAAATTTTGTAGTAACTCCATAAATAATCGATTATTTACCTTGTGTAATTAATTATTTCAAAAGCAGAAACGCTAATAGTACACACAATAATCGATTATTTTGTAATGTAATCGATTATTTTATAAGCATTCAGAGGTAGAAGACAATGTGTAATCGATTATTTTATGCTTTAATCGATTATCACAAAAAGGTTTGAACTTCAGAAACATATAGAAGCTTGTGTAATCGATTATTCCAGAAGGTTGTGAATTTTGAAACAATTGATTCTCAGCATTTTAATCGATCGCCATTCACTGTAATTGATTATTCCAGTGAATATTTACATTGGAAAACAAATTTTGGTCATTGTAATCGATTAATCCGATCGATTATCACAGAAGAGACCATTTTTCAGAAAGGAGAAATAATCGATTATTTTGGTAGTGTAATTGATTACATAAGCTCAATTTTCATACTAAATGATGATTTAAGTGAATTTAATCGATTAATCCTATACTTAATCGATTATTACAGGGCATGTATTAGAAACAACATGATTTATGCAGCATGACATGGAAATTTTAAGTTTTTGTGATGAAGGATTCAATTTACAAAGCATTTCATATGAAAAGGCACACAACATTCAAGCTAACAGAGATTAGATTCATCCAAGATTCCTAGCATGTTTCTAAGAGCATAGAATCTATCTCTAGCCAATGGTTTAGTAAATATACCAGTCAATTGATTATTAGTGTCAATGAAATCAATTTTGATATTACCTTTTTGGACATGGTCTCTGAGAAAATGATGCCTTATCTCAATATGTTTGGTCCTTGAATGCATTATTGGATTCTTTGAAATGTTGATAGCACTTGTGTTGTCACATAGCAAAGTTATTTCTTTCAATTCAACTCCAAAATCTTGTAATTGTTGCTTCAACCATAGACTTTGTGCCCAACAACTTCCAGCTGAAATATATTCAGTTTTAGCAGTTGACAAAGCAACACAAGATTGTTTCTTGCAATGCCATGAGATCAATGAACTTCCAAGTAGATGACAAGTTCCACTAGTGCTTTTTCTATCTAACTTTCATCCTGTAAAATCAGAATCAGAATAACCAATAATATTAATTGAAGCACCTTTGGGATACCAAAGACCAACTTTTGGTGTAGCCTTGAGATATTTGAGGATTCTTTTGACTGCTGTTAGGTGAGACTCTTTGGGATTTGCTTGATATCTTGCACACTAGCACATACTTAGCATTATCTCTGGTCTACTAGTTGTCCAAGATAGGTTGATGTTGCCATTGGAATTGCAGCATCTTTACATTTCTCCATTTCAAACTTTTTGATCACTTCAAGGCAATGCTTAGATTGATTGAGAAATGTTCCATTCTTCATTTGCTTTACTTGAAGTCCAAGAAAGAATGTTAATTCTCCCATCATTGACATTTCAAATTCTTTTTGCATAGCTGCAGAAAATTCCTTGCATAGCAAATGGTTCGTTGAAACAAAAATTATATCATCAACATATACTTGAACAAATAAGATATCATTCTTTTGCCTTTTGATGAACAAGGTTTTGTCAACATGACCTCTTAAGAAAGATTGTTCAAGCATAAACTTGCTTAGTCTTTCATACCAAGATCTAGGAGCTTGCTTTAAACCATAAAAGGCCTTTTTAAGTTTAAAAACATAGTTTGGATGTTTAAAATCAGTACAACCAGGAGGTTGTTCAACATATATATCCTCCTCAATGTATCCATTTAAAAAGGCACTTTTAACATCCATTTGAAAGAGTTTAAAATTCATTAAACATGAAAATGCAACCAATAACCTAATGGCTTCCAATCTTGCAACTGAAGCATAAGTTTCCTTATAGTCAATGCCTTCTTCTTGGTTGTAACCTTTAGCAACCAATCTAGCTTTATTTCTGACTATGATTTCACTTTCATCAAGTTTATGTCTAAAAACCCATTTTGTACCAATAGGTTTGAGAGAGGATGGTCTAGGAACAAGTTCCCAAACTTCATTTCTCTTGAATTGATTTAATTCATCATGCATGGCATGCATCCAATGTTCATCATGTAAGGCTTGATCAATATTCTTAGGTTCAATTTGAGAAACAAAAGCCATATTACAATGTAGGTTCCTTAATGAAGATCTAGTAGATACTCCCTTTGAAACTTCACCTATGATGTTGTCAAGTGAGAGATCTCTTGTTGTTCTCCAATCTTTAGGCTCTTGAACAGGTGTTGATGGTTTTATTTCAGCACTTGGTTCTTCTTTCTCTTTATTTATAGAATCATTAAGCTGAATAAATTCTTCCATAGGACTTGCATCTACATCACACTTCTTTTCCTTTTTAGAGGGATTAGACTCATCACAAATCACATGTACAGATTCTTCCATGCACATTGTTCTTTTGTTGAAAACTCTATATTCTTTACTATGTAATGAATATCCAAGGAAAATTGCTTCATCAGCTTTAGCATCAAATTTTCCAAGTGATTCTTTCCCATTGTTTAATACAAAACACTTGCAGCCAAAAGCTCTCAAATGAGAAATATTAGGTTTTCTACCTTTGTATAGCTCATAAGGAGTTTTCTTTAAAATAGGCCTTATAAGTAATCTATTCAAAGTGTACTTACAGCATCAGCCCAAAAATATTTCTCTCCATAACACCATTTTGTTGAGGTGTTCTTGGAGCTGAAAAATTGTGGTTAATTCCATTTTCTTCACAGAATTTTTCAAAATGTTAATTTTGTAATTCTCCACCATGATCACTTCTTATTGAGATAATTTTGCTACCTTTTTCATTTTGTGCAAGTTCGGCCATTTTTCTAAAAGCATGGAAAGCATCACTTTTGGATTTCAAAAACAGAGTCCAAGTAAATCTAGAGTAATCATCTACAATGACAAGCCCATAATAATTGCCTCCTAAACTCATAGTTCTAGAAGGACCAAACAAGTCAATGTGAAGTAATTCAAGTGGTCTAGAGGTGGAAACAATGTTTTTACTTTGAAATTTTTTTTGGTTTGTTTCCCTTTTTGACAAGCATCACAAAGTTTGTCCTTTTCAAACTTGAGTTTGGGCAAACCAATTACTAAATCCTTTTTAATTAGCTTGTTCATATGATGCATGTTAATGTGACTTGCCCTTCTATGCCATAGCCAAGATTCATCAATCTTGCTTATTAGGCAAGAAGTGTTGTGAAAGAATGCATGATCAATTGAAAGTAAATAAATGTTACATTTCCTTTTACCTATGTGAATCACTTCACCACTTTGCCCATCACAAATCATGCAGCAATTCTCATTGAATGAGACTTTGAATCCTTTATCACAGAGTTGACTTATGCTTAAGAGATTATGCTTCAATACTTCAACATAAATAACATTTTTGATTTTGGTTTTGAAGCTATCTCCAATGTTGTCTTCTCCAATGATCTTTCCTTTGTTATTATCCCCATAAGTAACATATCCTGCATCTTTAAGAGTTAGATTTGTAAGCACAGACATGTCACCCGTCATATGTCTAGAGCATCCACTATCAAGGTACCATAATGAGGATCTAGCTCTTAGACATACTTGCAAAAATTAAATCAATTTATAAAGGAAGGTACTCAATTGAGGTTGGGTCCATAGGGGCTAGCAGCTTTCTTTTTCTTTTGAACCCAAATGCAATCTCCATTAAGCGTATAGAATCTCCTAGTATAGCATTTGTAAGATGTATGTCCTTTTTCCATACAATAGTTGCATCTTTGAGTTTTTGAACTTCTTTTGATTCTTCTGTTTTGGAGGCACAAATACAGTTTTTTCAAAAGATTTTGATCCTTGTTTGTACCCCAAACCAGTAGTATCTCTAGCATACTTTTGCACACTTAACATTTCAGCCAAGTTGCATTTTCCTTTATAAAGCTTTCTCAAAAGATCAATCAAATCACTGTTTTTAGATAAAAGTAACATGTACTTTTCTCCTTGACTTCTTTTGTAATCATCAAAATCTTTTTGCAGCAAGCTGTATTTGTCAACATTAGTAGAAGAAGAAGCACATACACATCCATTCATTTTGTAACTTGAAACAAGTTTTTCATTTTCTTCTTTCAAGTTGAAAATTTCAGTTTGCAATTCATTAATTTTTGCAGCATGCCATCTAATATTCCCTTTGAGCTTGTTATTGGATTTTGCAAGCTTTTGGGTTTCTTCATGCATTTCTTGGAAAGCATTAATAGCTTGTTCAAGTTCAGAATTTACCTCATCTCCATCACTTGATAGATTATCATCTTCTTCATTGATAGTGAAGGTGAGGCACATGTTTGCTTCTTCATTTTCAATTGAAGATTCTGATGTTGTCGACTCATTATCTTCCCAAGCTATGTAGGCTCTTTTAGATTTTCCTTCCTTCCTCATCTTGTTGTCCCTTTGTTGCTTTTTCAAGTAGATTGAGCATTCAAATTTGATGTGGCCAGGTTTTCCACATTCAAAGCAAGTAATATTGTTGTCAATCTTCTTCTTCTTCTTGTTGTTGTTGTTCTTTGTGAACCTTTTGCTCTTGTTTTTCTTTAAGAAGTTGCTGAACTTCTTGACAACCAAGTTCATGTTGTCCTCTTCATCCTCTTCACTTGAATCTTCCACTTTTTCTGACTTTGATGATGCAACTTTTAATGCAATACTTTTATTTTTCTTTTCTTCATCTTCAACACAAGTTAGTTGAGACATTTCAAGCTCATATTCAAGTAGCTTACCAAATAGTGCAGCCATGGACATCTTGGATAGATCTTTAGATTCCTTGATTGCTGTCACCTTTGGTTGCCAAGGTCTTGTGAGATACTTCAAGATCTTGATGTTTAGTTCTTCAGTATCAAAGATCTTCCCAAGACCCAAAAGATGATTAACAATATGAGTGAATCTTGTTTGTAGCTGAGAAATGCTTTCATTGGTGTTCATCTTGAACATCTCATACTCATGAATCAATGCATGCTTTCTTGATCTTCTAACTTCTTCAGTTCCTTCATGAGTAATCTCCAACATCTCCCACATTTCTTTTGTACTTGTGCATCTCACTGTTCTAAAAAATTCATTAGAAGAAAGTGCAGAGGTGATCATATTTTTGGCTTTAAAATCATATTGGACAACTCTCTTTTTAGCATTAGTCATTTCATCCCATTCTTTGGAAATCATTTCATTGCCAACAATTTTAATAGGAATCAAAAGACCCTTTTCTATAGCATTCCAAGCCCCTGAGTCATTTGATTGAATAAAGATTTTCATTCTATTTTTCCAAAAATTGAAATGCTCCCCTTTAAACATAGGAGGTCTGTTTAGAGAAGCATCTACTTTGAAGGTTATTTGTGAGGTATTCATTTTTCTTTTGAAGAAAAAATAGTGATCTTGAATAACTCTCAAGAACCAGCTCTTGGTGCCAATTGAAAATAATAGGAATACTCACAATAACCAAGAGGGAGGTGAATTGGTTAATACCTTGGTATTCTAAAAACTTATTCAAATCAGAGTTCGGTATCTTTATCACTTTCAAAACCAAAAAATCAATTTAATCAATCAAATGTCACAGCTTAAGAAATCAATAGATCAAAACTGAACTTGTTGAACAATGAATATGAATCAAAGAATCAAAGATCAATGAATAAGATGAGAGATAGAGAAATGGAATCAAAGACCCAAGCAATTTATACTGGTTCACTTCATAACTGAAGCTACATCCAGTTTCTTCTAATCAACACTAGATTAGAGTTCCACTATTATAAATTTCTGTTCTTACAAGCTTTTACAAAACCCTTCCTTTTATCTACACTAGATAAAGAATAGAATCTAAAACCCTATCAGAAATCTAAGGAGCAAGAACTAGAGAACACTACTCTGTTCTTGAGTTAGAGAACCCTTCTCTAAAACCTAGCAAGAAGAACCCACTTTACAATAGCCAAATTCAATAAAAATTCAGAACCAAATTTACACACAAAGATTAAGGCGAGACAACCTGATGATCCAGTGAATGTTATGCACATGAATGTTATGCACATGAATTACCAAATCAGGTTGAGAAGCAAACTAAATCAGAACACGCTTTTCCTTAATCTTGAAAAGAATCTTGCTCAAGAATCATTCAAAGACCCATTGATGTTTTGAATGAAGTAAGAAGTAAAAACACTGTGAAAATCACTTTGGAAAGCTTAGAAGACTTGTGTGAGCTTAGAAATACGAATGGGTACAATCTCTCAAAGTTAGAAAACAAGCCAAGCCTTCAATCCTATTTATAACAAAATTTGTAACTAACTATAATCGATTAAATGTGTCGGATAATCGATTAAAATGCTTATGTAATTGATTAAAATAACCATGTAATTAATTAAACTGTTCAAGAATGTTTCTAGGTTTCAGCAACGAGCAAAATATCGATTATCCCGAGCAGCAATCAATTAAACTGTTCAACAATGTTCATAAAAGATTTTCCATATTGAACGAAGAACAAAATAATTGATTATATCCATAAGGTAATCGATTAAACCAGTGAAAATAGCATTTTTCCAAAAACCTTTCAATCAGATCAAAACCTTAACCAAATTATAAAAGCTTTGTTATTTTTTATGAAAACCATTTAAGTTTATGAATGAATGAGTGAATGCAATGCATGGATCATCAGATTAGCCTTTCTCTTACACATAATACAATTAAACAACTTCAAGGCATCCAAGCATGTTGAAAGCTCAAAAATAATCTTGAATCAAAGTCTTCCATTCTTCATGATGCTCCCCCGATATCTAACAACAATGAAGTATAACCTTTTTGGGGTGATTTATACATGTGGATGAGAGTCAAATGTCAATGTTGAGCTGTGCTAACAAATTTTGTTAATGTTTAGTTTTATGTGTTTTCTTCAAATTCACATGCATAAGCACATAGTATTTAGAGTATGATTGTATTTATGCTATGTTGAAAATATAATTTGAATTTGAATTATTGTTTCTCTTAGATAAGAACAAGTTGTTACAATAGTCTAGAATTTAGATAAGAATAAGTTCGAATTATTGTTTCCTAGTTTGAATTATTGTTTCTTAATATTGTTCTCAGGTTGTTAATTATTTGAATAAATATACCTCATTTAAGAGGTGAAATAAGTATGGAGTGAATGAATGAATAAATGAGTGAATAAGTGAATGAAGAAATAGATGAGTGAATAAATGTGGAATTATTATTTCAATTTATCTGTATATGATTTTTAACATGGTATCAGAGCCATGACACATTCCATGAATAAGAGTCATGTTTCTTCCGTTGCCACTAGAGTCTTTTTCTTCCCCATTCCATATCCAAATTATCTTTCTTCTTCACATTCCCAAACGTAAATCTCCTTTTATCTTCTCGTATCAGTACCTGTATTCCACTTTTATTTCTCTCAAATCCCTAACTCCCTTCTTTGATGATCGATTCCTTTTCTGAAATACCCAACCATCTACTTCCTCCTTAACCTTCACCTTCTTCGATTCCTCTACAAATTATGATTATTATTATTATTATTTTATTATTATTATTATTATTATTATTATTATCATGAACTCCATCTTTGCCTCACATAACCTTCACGTCTTCGGTCCTGACTTGAATCCCTTCGCACCTTATTGCATCGCCAATCATCCCTTTTTTTCCCATTTTCTCTCGCTAAATTACAACCTTCCTTCCCTCGAAGCAACCTTTCTACGTGAATTGAGGCACCGTTGTGATGCCTCAATGCACTTGTTCTAAAGTCTCCACAAACACTGTTCTGAATCCTTCACAGACTAGTCCTGAAGTCTATTGACTTTAACATGTGATTGTTCTGAATCCCTTCTCGTATCTCCATTCTCCATGCACGTATTCCATTTGAAGGTCATTGATGTGAAGTCAGTTGCACTGTTCTGAATCTTTCACCGACCAGTTCTGAAGTCTATTGACTTGAACATGTGATTGTTCTGAATCTCTTCCCGTATCTCAATTCCCTTTCTACCTTACATAACTGAAGACCTGTTGTGGACTTATCCTCAAGCACCTCCTGAACCTATTGCTGATCAAAGCCATTCCTGGAAGAGTGTTTGAAGAAGCAATTGGCAAGTTGGACATGACTGATATTCATGCACCAACTTGAGGGGGAGTGTTGAAGATATAATTTGAATTTGATTTATTGTTTCTCTTAGATAGGAACAAGTTGTTAAAATAGTTTAGAATCTAGATAATAATAAGTTCGAATTATTGTTTCCTAATATTGTGATAAGATTGTGAACATTATTTGTATAAATATACATCATTTAAGAGGTAAAATAAGTATGGAGTGAATGAATGAATAAATGAGTGAATAAGTGAATGAAGAAATAGATAAGTGAATGAATGTAGAATTATTATTTCAATTTATCTGTATATGATTTTTAACATGTTATGTTTACTTGAATGTCTTTGTGGGTTCTCAGCGGAAAAATAGACACTATTATTTCTATACACTTGACTTATTTTTAATTCCCTTAATGAGTTTCTAGGTCCTGCATCTTACAAGAATAATGAGTTTCTTGATGTTGAAAAGGTTTCTTGGTCGTATCGACGCCCCCAAGTGTAATATATATTGTATAGAGTTTTATGTAAACCTTAATTTAAGTGATTTTCAATTTTTCCATTTTCTAAAAGGATATATGATTATAGTTTGATTTCTTAATAAAGAATTATCTTTTCCTCTATTACAAAGTGATCTAAAATGTAGATGTGTGGCAGAAAAAATGTCTAGAGCTCAAGAAAATAAGTTTTGATGTGACATCCATACTACACAGGACAATTGCTAAACATGAGGAGTTTCATCTATAAAAATAACCATATATAAGGTTGTTTAAACTCAACTTGGTAATATTCACTATTAACCTTATTAGGTTAATGGTCCTCTTTTTATCATCAATTTCACATGGGACCTAGCGAAGTTATCACCATAGTCCCCATATGTAGGTTTAAGACCAAATTTCTTCTAATCACTTCAACTTAGAAGACTTCTTCTAATCTCTCTTTAACTCGATTTTTTTTTATATATATTTTTCATCCACGTTTGTATGATATTTCACACTTTTTTTTAAATAAAGTGCTTATTGTTTGAAATTGTATTGTTCTTCCTTAAATGTATTGTGTGAAATTATATTACTGTACATAATTTATGTCTTGATTTTACTATGATGGTTTATGTTTACTCGAGGAGTTTCAACTGTATTTAGAATATCTCTTTGCAAATTAGTGGATCTATCATTACAATCTAAAACCAGTTGGTATATCTAAATGGATTAGAAGGACAAAATTATGTACCTAAAAGCTTAGTATCGCATGACTCTAGTTTAGATTTGATTACACAACATAAAAAATGAAGGAAATAACATGGAAGTGTTTGTCTTATCCTGATTCATAAATATGTTGTCTCCTTTATTATTTTTGCTTTTGGCCCTTAGATTGGAAGAAAGAAGTGACATGATTATCGACGAGTTTGGTCTTGGGTCTGGAGGAGGTTTTAGATTTGAATGCAATTTTGCTTAGGGAGTTGCTACTGGTGCCAATAAATTTTGTTATTGACTTCTACAATCCCTCAAAATTCTAAGATTATCTTTTTCCAAAAACTATTATTATATTGTAATATTGCTACATAAAAGGAGTGCGAAACTTTTGCACAACTGAACGAAATCACGATTCTATTGTGCAAAAATTTTACACCCACTTTTGTGTTGCAGAATCACAATTCCATTGTGCAAAAATTTCGCACCCACTTTTGTGTTGTAGAATCATGATACCATAATGGTTTTTGAGGTGTTGAAAAAATATACAACGAAATCATAATATACCATAGAAGTGTGATTCCGTTGTATGATCTATAATGGAATCACACTTTTGTTTTGATTTTGTTTTGGGAAAAAGAAATGTACAATGGAATCACACTTCTGTTGTACATTTTTCTCTGAAAAATTACTAATCGAAAGTGTGATTTCATTGTACACAATTTTTAATCACTTTATGGTTATGAAAACCACATTCAAGTAAGTCTCCACTCTATAGTTTTCACAAACCTCCCTTTTAATTTAAAAGAATACCCACATTTTATGATTCTAATGGACTTGCATACTAACTTGTCTTGTACTGTTTGTACTTCTTTTCCTCCTTTTTCACAACCCAGTATAACATTGTTTTTTTACTTATGGATGACTTATGAATGACAATCACAAATCCGTACTCTTTCTCCCACACGTCGAGCCCAATTTAACAAATTATTGTGCTCTTGAAAAATCTAAAAGAATCACAAAAATTATTCAGTAACAAAACATAAAACACATACAAATAAAAGTCTAATGAAATATACCTTATCAGTCATGAAATAACTAGAAAAGTCAAGATATCTAGGTTGCGCCTACATATCAGTGTCTTCACCACCCACATTTTTATCATTATTATCCTCTATACCATCATTAAGTTGGGCTCCATATAAAAGGTCGAGTTGGTAAAAGAATTGGCTTCCATTATTACCTTTTTCCATCCAACTGGTATTGTAACCTTGTCAAATATAAATGCATTCTAATCCATTGACCTACATAATCAATACAAAAAAATAGTTATTTCTAAAAAAAAATGCACAACAAAATTACAATTTTGTTATTGTTGTTGCACCACGAAATCACAATTTCATTGTTCAACATGTTATGTTGTACAACAGAACCTGTGAGTGTAGAGAGTAAAAAATAACAAAATTGTGATTCCATTGTCCAAAATTCACAACAGAACCATGATTCTGTTTGACCACGAAAACGAAAAAACAATATGTGGCAACATGAGTGTGAGAGTGAAGAGCGGTAACAGAGGGAAAGAGAAAAGAGGAAGAATGAATTAAGAAAATGAAAGAGGGAGACAAGAATGAACATAGGGGAGGTGGGGAAGGTTGGGATGGGGAAGGGTAGTTTGATAATTATTCTTGGCTGGTAGGGGCCAAGAGCAATTTTATTGGGACTAATAATAGCACCCTTATGCTTATGCTTGGTAAATTAGAAGCATAAGTTAATAGAGCACCAATTTATGCTTGATTACAAATTCAATGGCAAAGTTGGATGAGGCATGTGTTTTAATGCTTGGATAGGTCTTTAGAAAGAATAGTTGTAAAGTACAAGGTTAATGGTGCATGTCACTTGGTTGAGTTTAAACTACAAAAATATATGGCTGACTATGTTTGGTAAACATTTTGAAGAGCTTATAAGCTCCTTTAACTATTTACAAGTTACTTTGACAAAAATAGGTTTGTTTGGTGCAAAAACTTATTTTAGTAGCTTATTTTTCATAAGCTACCTGGGATAGTTAATGAAAAATAAATTAGCTTAAAAAATATTAGTTTGTTTTTGTTCTCAATTTTATCTTCAGTATTTTATTTAAAATTGTTTTATCTTTTATTTAATTTTAAAACTCTCTTACCTTTTTATTTTATCGTTTCAAAAACTTTTCTTATCTAATTTTTCATCTTACATGCACACAATAGTCAACTCGTCAATTGACATATCATCACACTATTCCTTAAGGTTAAAAAATATTTTAATCATATAAATTTTACAATTATGTGTTGAATTATTTTTTGTTTTTAAAATTATATGACCTAATTTAAAAAAAAATATAATTAGTTTTAAAGAGAAGATCTGATTTTTATAATGTTTCGTAGTCTTACAAGTGAGAGATATATACATTTAAGTAATTCTTGTATAAATATTAAAATAAATGCTTAACAAAATTATAAAGAAAAAACACTTTTAATCTTTTGTTTTAAAATAATACTGTTACTAATAAAGTATTTAAATATAAAAAATGATTCTAAACAATATAATTCTAATAAATTTTATTTCATTTAATTTTACTTTTTCAAAAAAATGAAAACTTTGAGTTTAAAAAATATGAGTAAAATACCAAAACTTTATCATTTTCTTATAATAAAATTTTAAAACTATTATCCTACTTTTTAAGAATATAAATTATTATAAATAAATTCAAATGTAAAAAATGTTAAATATATCCTTTTAAGTTATTTGATATTTATCAATTAGTCTTATCAAACACTTTCAATTAAATTAGTTAGCTTATGAGCTTTCGGTTAACTTACAAGTTAATTTGACCAAATATTATGATTTTGAAGTTATGTGGTTCTTAACCATGTAAACGAACTAATTTTTCTAAATCATAATCAATTTGTTTTTCTCTTCTACTTTTTTTAATAGGAAAATGACTCAATAAAACAAGAAATATAAAAAAATGACACAAAAGGTACATAAAACTGGGTTCGGCTTCTCAAAATTCCAGATAAAATCATGATTAATGCAAACCAATTACATGAAAACATCAAAAAATAGTCCAATTAAAACCTCACTACTCATTGTACGTAATTGGACATTCTTTCCTTAAAAAAAATTGTACATTCTCGAGAAAAATTAAAAAAATGAATGGATAATACAAAATATTAAAGTTTATAGTGACTAAATAACTTCATAACATGCACTTTATATATTACTTCAAGACTTTTACATTTTAATATTTCATGTATTAGCATTATTAAAAGTTTTAAAATGAGAGACTCTTATAGCATATCGATATGAGAGCCCCTATATATGTAATAAGAACATTATACACCTTCACCCATTGAGTCAATTTTTCACAAATTTCCAGCATGATGACTCAATTGGGTTACTAGTTATAATGTCTCAAAGATATAGAGGACCAATGAAATGGTATCTCAGTCAAAGGCCTTTTGATCCAGAAGATTTTAATGAAGGGAAAGTGTAGAGCATACTTGCATTTGTATAGAGGAGATTATGATAGAAGCATTATACTAGGCTTTCAGAGAAAAGAGAATGATTTTAGAATAAACTCTTGATAAGTTATGAACATTGATTTTATTTCAAGGCTGGATGCCCATAGCGAAGGATCTCTCCGCTATTTGTAGAGTCAAATTTGTAAAGTTACATTCATGGCTTACACGATAACACACATACACATCAACATACTATAGTGACTTTAATCAGTCATTATTACAAAGTACGTTGCTACTTACTATTACATACACGACAACACACTACAATGACTTTAATCAGTCACTATTACAAAGCATACTGCTACTCACTATTACATAAAGTAGCTTCCTTTTGTACAACAAACTCCTAGAGCAGATTCTTGACAATCTACCTGTTCTAGATAAGATTTAACCCTTGTGTATAGGAGAGTGACTAGGAGAGAGATTAAGATTCAACCAGTCCTCTGAGTCTGTACTCCATGGGTTGGATGTCAATAGCAACGTCCATAGTCTAACTCTTCTAACTTTTTCTCTAGGAGATCATCCATTATTTTTGAATTCGGATCTTGAGAATCTTCAACGTATGGAGCAGGTTCTTCATTATTGTTGGCATGTCAATGTCTTGTTGAGTCATGTTGTCAAATATGCCTTCCATCATGTAAGATCCTTCAAGTTTTTGTGATGAGCCGAATTAGGTGTTGTGGGGGTAATAACCGATAGTGGCTAGGGTACGAAAGCCAAACTCGTACGTAACTTACGAAACGCATTCCTAGCCGTTGGATCCAAATCTTGCAGCAGATATCGATCTTCGTTACCGCCTCGGGAATCGTGCAGCCGGTTAATTGTTTTCTTTTTCGAATTTCAAATTTAAATGGCATTTACGTTATTCCCTTATTGCCCCTAGACGTCGGGAACTGTGCCCTGACTGCGAAAATTGGCGGTTTTATTGAAGTAACGTGTTATGACGGTATTACCCTTGGTTAAAAGCTTTTTTGCGTGTTTAGGGACTTGGGACAGGACAAAGGAAATGGTTTGGCTGTTGTTTGTTTGTTTCGTCCAGAAGAATTCATGTCGTGTAGGTAGCGGCTGTGCACACGTGGAATCCGGAGTTCATCGAATGTGAGCGTGAAGAACGGATTGTTGTGTGGGTGTGTGTTGGTTGAAAGTTGTGAAACGAAGGGCGGCGACAAACCGAGATTGTTGTGAAAGGTACGAATATGATTGGAAGTATGGTATGATTAACAATGTGGTGGATTGTGAAATCTATTGCACATATATGCATGTTGCGTTGGTGTTTTGGTTGGTGTGAATGTATGTATGTATGTATGTATGTATGTATGTATGACGGTGGGCGGTGGCTATGTAGAGTCTGTCGAGTTTGAGGTCAGATTACCGTCATTTTCGAAGCATGAATACATACGGAAACAGTCCGCATGTATTTTAATTGCTGATTGCAAGGTGGTAAAGTGATTATGTATGTGGTGAGGCAAAATAGGTTGCTTTTATTAAGGTTTAAATTATTGAATGTTATTATGTGATTTTGGTAGGGTTTGGGTCAGTTTCGGTGTGAAGATGACGAATTGTTATCAGAGTGACGATCAGGAGGTTGATACAACAATATTTGGGCATGATGAGTTTGAACATGAAGAAGATGATGAACAGGTTGAGGAGTCAGGTGATTCAGAAGAAGACTGTGAAGAAAATGAAGATGATCAGGATGTTGAATGTGAGAACATGGGCGGAGGTAATATTTATGATTCATCTGATGAGGATGTGATAAATATTAATAGCATGGTTGACATTAGGATGGTTGATATGCATACAATTAGCATTGAAGATGTTGGGAGATTTAGATTTTCTGAGTTGGAAATAACATATCAATTCTATTGCTGGTATGGTAGAATTGTTGGATTTTCTGTGAGAAAGGATCACATTTTAAAAAACAATAATGGTGAAATTGTCCAGCAGACGTATCTGTGCTCACGGGCTGGTTTAAGAAGGGAAAAAAACAACACGTACACGCGAAAACGACGACCAAAGAATGTAACTAGGTGTGGGTGCTAGGCGATGTGTCGTGTGCATGTTGATTATGCGACTCGTGTATGGTATGTGTCATTTTGGAATTTTGATCATAATCATGAATTGTTGGAAAGTTTACATTGTAGTTTGTTACCGTTGCATAGGAGAATGGGAGAGAGTGATAGGATGCAGATTTACAATTTTAGAAAGGTTGGTATTACGGGACTGCAGATGTATGCCTCATTTGCAAACGTTGCTGGTGGATATGATAAGGTAGGCTTCATAAGGAAGGATATTTATAATGAACAAGGCAGGATGAGGAAGCATAAAACATCCGATGCTGCTGGTGCATTAAAGTACCTACATCAATTATTTGAAAAGGATCCAATGATGTTTGTGGCCTACACGGTTGATGAATGTCAACGACTGCAGAATTTGTTTTGGTGTGATGGTGAAAGTAAATTGAACTACTCGGTGTTTGGTGATGTTGTTGCTTTCGATGCGACCTATAAAAAAAATAAGTACCTTTGTCCATTTGTCATTTTTTCAGGTGTGAACCACCATAATCATACGACAGTCTTTGCTGCTGCTGTGTGACCAATGAGACGGAGAACACATATATGTGGTTGTTGGAGCAGTTCCTAGAAGCCATGAATGGGAAACCGCCTTCGTCAGTCATTACCGACAGAGATATAGCCATGAAGAACGCCATCAAAAGAGTGTTCCTGAATGCTCATCATAGGTTATGTGCATGACATTTGATGCGCAATGCAACGAGCCATGTACGGGACAACGGTGTGTTGAAGTGCTTGAAAACTTTGATGCTTAGTGATTTTGATGTGTATGAATTTGAGGAAAGATGGAGGGACATGGTTGTCAAATATGAGTTAGAAGATAACAGCTGGATCACCGAATTGTATGGTAGAAGGAAAATGTGGTCCCCTGCACGTATCAGAGGCAATTTCTTTGCCAGCATCCGTACCACATCCCGTTGTCAAGCATTGCATAGTCATGTTTCAAAATACGTTAATGTGAAGTGTAATTTGACTGACTTTGTGGAACAATTTCAAAGATGCCTGACTTATTTTCGATATAGGGAGGTCGTGGCTGATTACTTTTCTAATTATGGCAATGTTGTTTTGGAAACAAATCTTCAGTCCCTTGAGAGATCTGCTGCGAAGGTACTTACTAAGGAGATATTTTTTATTCTTAGGCCGACTATTGCAAAGACAATTAAGCTAAGGGTAGTTGACTGCAAGGAGATGGCCATGTTTAGCATGTACACAGTTGTTAAGTACCGCAGTGGATGTACTTGGCATGTTTCGTATTGCCCATCATCATATGAATTCAATTGTTCTTGCTTGAGAATGGAATCGATGGGTCTTCCATGTGATCACATTGTTTCTGTTTTAGTATGTTTAAATATCACAGAGTTTCCTAAGTCATTGCTAGCAGATAGATGGTCAAAGTCTGCAACGGAATTAATTAAGGGGCAGTTCCCACAACCATCAATGTATTGGGAATCACAAGATATTGGGAGTTATGCAACATTGGTGTAGTTATCCAGACAGGTTTGTGAGGCTGCTTATCGTGTTGAGGAAGACTATGAGGATACTCTGGACATGTTCTCAAACCATCTGAAGAGACTGAACTTGAAGAACAGAATCATATGTTCTGAACAGAATATTCAGTGTGAACGGTTAAGTGAAACCGCATTTGATGGTATTTTAGATCCTGTTGTTATTGGAAGAAACAGTGGCCATCAATCAATCAATGATGAAAGTAATAGGCGTAGGAGGATACAAACATGTGGCAGGTGTGGAGCAGTAGGCCATAACAGACAGAAGTGTACTGCAGCATTTGAAAGTGTGCAACATGCAGATGGTGGTTTTGATATTCCATCAAGTCAACAAGTGTACAGAAGTCATGTTCCTGCTGGTGATAACTATAATTATGCTATGGTATATACTTTGATAGTTTTGTTTTTGATTAGTTATTAGTGCCTTTATCATAGAATATGCTAATAATTTTGTTACATTTTTAATTGTTTGTTGAAGTTCATGGAGAACCCAGATTCATTTATTCCTTCAACCAGCCGCCGAAATGTTTAAAAAAGGTGAATTTGTTTTATATATGTTGATATGTTGATATGTTGATATGTTACTGTTGTAGATACTATGCTGGTACCTTGTTAGTGGACATCAGATTGCCCTGTACATGTATTGTACATATGGTTGTTTATTTTGGTGGGCTCATTTTGGTGTTGCAGGTGTGAAAGAAACTATATAGTTATATCATATTGCTACCCTATAAGTTATGGCATTTATTACCAGGGAAAATAGACACAGAAGCTGTAACCTTGTTGGCTTATGTTGTTCGTTACCGTTTGGTCCGATTTGGAGATGGCCGCAAAAATGTGACTGCCTGTTTCTTCCTTTTCATTGGGATAGTTATATGGATTCTGGAACACAGGATAAATGATGAGTTCAGTGGTCCAGCTAGGCAGCAAATTATAACCATGTTGTGGTCAGTTATTTACTTGATTATCTTACTGCTGTACCTGGCTTAATAGATGCATACCTTTTACATATTCATGCTATAAATGAAAACTATTATTAAAAGTAGCTTTGGCTGTGGTCCATGGAAATGAACATTGGCAGCACCTGTCTGTTTGTTTGCATCATGTATACTGGATTTTCATGCCATTATGTTTAGCAATAGGATGCAAAAAGCATTTTAGAAGTAAAACTATGGCATTTTTAACCATGCCTGCAGGTTTAGCCTATCACTCAGTTTTTCTTCCCACAGTAAGTGATCCTTCAGTTACTTTTTGTTTGGTAGAAGGACAAGGTAGGCTGGTTTATTGTTTTTTTTTTTCATTGCTTTTGCAGGAGACAATACCATGAGTTCTCTTTGTCGGTTGGTGATGCTCATATGGTTATTTGTGGTTTTGATCCTCACTTCCAACTACACTGCAAGTTTAACATCCATATTCACAATGCAACAATTATATTCTCCTATCAGTGGAATAGAGAGCTTAAAAGCTAGTGATGAGCCTATAGGTTTCCAAGTGGGTTCATTTGTAGAACATTACATGACTCAAGATTTAGGAATAGCCAAGTCCAGGCTTATTCCCCTTGGATCTCCAGAAGAATAAGCTAATGCACTGCAGCTTGGTCCTAAAGGAGGAGGTGTTGCTGCTATTGTTGATGGACGACCCTATGTTGAAATCTTCTTATCAAGCCAGTGCACATTCAGGATTGTAGGTCAGGAGTTCACCAGAAGTGGCTGGGGTCTTGTGAGTATCGCTAGTACTCTACCTTTTAGATCGATAATCAGTGGAATCAAATAGGGATATTTCAATGCATTGTAACAACTGGGTTATTGTGTGTCTTTCGAAAGTTTTTATGCGAAGAGTGAATCAAAATTTGGTTGACCTAGATTGAACTTAAATCTTCATCCTCACTTACCTACACTCGTTTTGCTTTAATTATGTTAACATGGATATTAGGTGATTAGATTGTCTTTCAAATATCTTGAATCGAAAAACTGAATAAATCATATCAACTGCATTTTCCCTCGATTTTCTTTTCTTCCTTACCCCTTCAAGTTGCTTAATGATATGGAGTTTTTTTTAAATTAGATGCATCTGACTAACTCGTCATAAGGTGTTTGTGCTATCAAAACTAATAATTCTCATTTTGTTTGCCATGCTAGGCATTCCCTAGGGACTCTCCTTTGGCTGTGTAGATATGTCAACTGCCATTTTACAACTTTCTGAAACTGGTGATCTACAGCGGATTCATGATAAGTGGATGACACGAAGCTCTTGTAGTTTAGAGAATGCTGAAATTGATTCAGATCGTCTTCAGCTTAAAAGCTTCTGGGGTCTCTATCTCATTTGTGGGATAGCTTGCTTTATTGCTCTTGTTGTGCATTTTTTGCAGCTTATGTTCCAGTTGCAGCAATCTGCTCCTTCTGAACCTGCTTCTAGTGCTAGCTCAATTTCTGGTCGTTTTCATAGATTTCTTACACTCATTGATGAGAACGAAGATCCATCCAAGAGTAAAGGAAGAAAGAGGAATGGAGATGAAAGGTCGCTTGAAGATCAGTTGGGAAGGCAGCCAAAGAGGGTACAGATACAGACAGAAATAACAGCCAACTCAAACAATTAACACTCTGATGTCATTGATTATTCATTGATCTTTAGCAATGCTATTACTGTAAAAAATTAAAAATTCAGAGCATTGCTAATATTTGTTGTTATAAAGTTTTTCTTGTTATAGGGTAACATGATTTACAAGACTGAAAACAACAGGGAGTCATTGAAGATATATCTTCATGATCGTGTAATTTTCTTCTTCTTTTAATTCTGAAGTGTATCACTGTTAACACTTCACTTTGTGTTATGTACAGATAGATGGCATTAATGTCAAGGGAGAACCTCGTCCATTCACGTATTGCTTTTGTCTTCCTAGGCTTGGTCATTTACGGTCTGTTGAATCCTCTACCCCGTTTTCCTTTAAAAAAAAAATCAAGTAGATTTATATTTGCAGTTTTTCACATTATCTAAATGAAATAAAATTGGACCAAATTGCATTATGATCCACAAGGATTCTCCTAGTTTTTAACACCCATGCCACCTTGAGACCTTGGGAGACATACCAGATCCCAACTAATCCAATTGAACTTATTGGGCAAAGCATATTAAAATTATACAGGTTAATGAGTTGAGTCATTTAACTTTCATCAATTTTTACGAAATAAACAAGTTAATTTAATAAGTTCAATCCGCTTTACTATTCCTACTCCTGTGGATGTCATGTTCATTTGAAAATTAACATCCAACAAATTTCTTTCGGCACCCGTTATTGGTTACTACACACCTGCTTGCTCAATTTTATTTTTTATTTTTATTAAAAACTGGACTTTTGTTATAAACTTTTTAATTCACAAAATGTTAATATTATTTCTATTTTTTTTATTAATACACTTTACTTTTATTAAGAACTGTAATACTTCAATTGTTAAGAAATACTCCTTTTGACTTAATATTTTGTAATAATAATAATAATCTTATTAGCAATAATATTAATAACAATTAGTTATTTTGACTTCCAAATCCAAATTATAATAATAGTAATATTAAAGGGTGACAATAATAATAATAATAGTAATTTACTGTGCTAAACTAATAAACGGATAATACTACAATTGGCATTATTACAGGTTACACGGAGATCTAGCATGTGATAAAAGAAGCAAAGTACACCAGTAAAATGTGTCTTTACATTTGTAGTAAATGCATGTGACTAAACAAACTGAGATGCATTTATTACATATACATGTATAACGTACAAATTTATTTATTTCACAATAATTTTGTTTTAATTTATTTGAATTTTCTTTGCTAATCACCAAATTGGAAATTAGATCTTAAAAGAGTTAATGATACAAATAAAAAATATGTTCTTCATAAATTATATTTACTAATTACATTCTGTTGTGTCTATATGTTATGTTACTTTTTAACATTTCACAAATAAAAAATATCCCAGGACCCAGAGTCGATTAATGTAGCAAAAATAACTATATTTTACATGGCAGTCAGGAATGGACATAATATACCCAGTTTTTTTTACACAAAGTTGTGGTATTTATCAACAAAATTAACCCATTAATTACATGGCCTTTGTGTACATTAAATACATGAATGCTATTGTCCAACAAAATACCAAAAAATACACCTGACCTTTCCAAAAAACCACAGAATATACGTAGGAGATCAAAATGTCATATTTCTAGTTCCATTATCATGGATTGCCCAGCATGAAATTGTCCCAATTCACCTGCGCAGAGCTGACTAAAATGTTCTTGTTATCGTTGTGTGGGCCCAACAATAACTTCATTGCAACTTTCATCCTCACATGTTTGTCACTAAGCTAAAACATGAAATATTACAGCTTAGCGTGGGTGGGGGATGAATGACCATTGCCGCTAATTATACCGAATAACCCTAATGCGAATAAGCTTGCGTACTAATCCGTACAATATACAGAGGAATGTCTCCTCCATCTGCATCCAGTCAAGGACCCACAAAGCAGAATTGTCGCTGCATTACAGAATTTATCGTATCAAAACATAGTCATGTACAACCAAAATTACACAATGATATTTGGCATGGTAGTTTGGAGTTTGTTACCTGGATCCGCAGTTTGGGATCCCCCTAGGTTGCACAATGTCCCAATTGTCCATATCTTGTGCATCCCAAATCATGTTTTCGGTCTCATACATGGTAGCCAATACACATGACATTATTTGACCCTGCAATACATGGCCCAAATACAGACTTCAACAGCATAATGTTTGATGCGAAACAATTGTATAGAACACCAACAAAAAGTTACATACCATCATCCGAATTACTTGTTTTCGATCCTCTAACGACTCAACCGTCATGTGAGAATCCAAGTGATACAATTTCTTATCATGAATGCTTATAACAAGCAGATACCATTGATTGGTGTGATCAAATATTGGAATGTAAATCTATTTGTGTCAAAACAATAACTGCATATCATATTAGGTACTCAAATTGATACTCACTAGTTGATAAATTGCAAAAAAACTTACATGATTAAGACCTAGATACAATGGCATGAAATCTTTTCCATAATATGCCAGTATTTTTGATACATCAATACCTGAAAGTACATCAACCTATTACACACAAGAGTTCATCAATACATGATGAATTGTAGTTAACGAATTTAAAATATAAACTGCTCAACAGTTAAAGAATTCATATAGCAAATGCCGGAGGAAGACACCACACTGTGTTGTTAGTCCCATTCATCTGTGAGTGTGTAATTTTTAGCGCCATGAACAATACAATTTGTACATGTTTATTACACTCACATCAAACGGATAACAACCGTGGCTATTAATATATGGCAGTGTCAGTGACTTGTACCTCAGGTGCCACTGTCTTATTTGGACACAAACTTTCAAAATGCCTTCTGGTTCCGAAATTGTTTCCAACCCGGAATAATATTTCATTGCAGCTGTTATTGTTGTCACAATGTTTTTAAATGACAATGAAAAAAAAAATTAACCAATTGTCACAACAATAACACATATCTGCCATATTTGCAACTAACGCTCACGCAATTTACGTACACTGGGTCTAGCTTAAGATTGAAAATATAAGCACAAACACGTGCCTCTAACACAGTCAGGTTCATGTCCGCAGTTGGTGTAAGGACCCTCATTCTTGGTGCCTAACCTGTTAAGGGTGCGGCGCTGATGGTGCCAGGGCTGGCGCTGATGGCGCCAGTAGCGCCAGGTACTCTGGAGATCCACGCTAGGGGCGCCATAGTTGGTGCCAGGGGCGCCAGATTTTCCCAGCCCGTGCGGATCACGCCAGAGGTGGCGCGGATGGCGCCACAGGTTCTGGAAACCGGCGCTGGGAGCGCGGGAGTGGCGCTAAGAGCGCCAGGCTAATCGACATACTGGCGTGGATGGCGCCGGAGCTGGCGCTGGTGGCGCTAGAGGTCGGGTAGGGCCACTATATAAGGCCAAAAACGCGAAAAGAAGAGGGAAAATCAGCCTTTCTTCTTCCTTAGACCTCCAAACCTCCATTGATGACCTTCCAAGCTTTTAGGGACCTTAGATACTAGCTCAAACACTCCTGATGACCTTTGTTTGTGATAGAATCGATTAGAAAGCTTGAATCCTTCAATTCTGTTCTTGAAAAACCCCTTTTATGTGAGAAGTGGAACCTCAGAGGAAAAGTTCAGAGAACTTGAGTTTGGCGAGGACCCACGGCGTGATTAGGACACAGAAGCGCGAGGAAGCTGTCCTGAGATCTTTTGAGTCACCACTGAGGTAAGAGACTCAAGTTTCTCTGTTTAAATTTGATTCTGAGGGGTTCCATGAATAGTGACCCATATGATTTGGGGCTAGAATTAGCCCAGGGTCCAGTAGAGAAATTTGTTCAGAGCCTAGAATAGATGAAGGATTAGCTTTCAGTTTTTGATTCTGATGACTTTGAAATTTGTCTCTGTGTTGCCTGTGTGGCCTGTGTAATGGTCACCTATGATTATTTGTTGATATATCAGGGCCTTAGTTAGGTTTATGTTGAGCCTAAGAGGCTAGTTGAATGAGACTTTGAGTGGAACTCAGTCCATTCTGATGATAATTGAGTGTAAGGCTGAGAACAACTAGACCATGTGTGAATGCTTTGAGTCTGGGATGACTCAGATGGCTTGTAGGTAGCCTGATGGACCTTGAGTGGTCTGAGAGCAGCCTAGTGTAGGCTGAGCTTGTTTAAAACCCTAGGATAAGGGAATTCTGCTATAATATATATTGTGACTTGTATGCCTGTGGTCTGGTTTTTATATGAAATTACTTATGCCTTGATTAGGCATTGATTCTGAGACTGTTGGTGGCGGGAGCCACAAACCTGGGAAGGAACTGCGAGCTGAGACCTTACCAGGTAAGTTCAGTGTTTATGGGGAATGAATTCCCGTTTTGGTTGCACACCACACTCCTGGGGAGTGTTGGTCATGATTCATACTGCATGCATTGGCTATGGCATTGTTTATGATGATTTACATGTATCTGCATTGGATGTATGCATGCTGTGATTGAGATAGTGATTGAGATATCTGTTGCCCAATAGATAAATACCGGCGTTGAGGAGCTCCGTCGTGTATTCTGGGCGTTGAGGAGCTCCGCCCGTGGCATTGAGGAGCTCTGCCACATCATGACAGGTACTGACGTTGAGAAGCTCCGTCAGGGCGTTGAGGAGCTCTGCCAAGCATTGAGGAGCTCTGCCACCTGTCATGTGCTGAGATTATGTTGTTGATTTGATATGATGAGGCCAGAGGGCCAGGCCAGTGGGCCATGTGTGATATGTTTGTCTGTTATGTGTTGTGAATCTTTGGGCCAGGGTGGGAATGATTTCCCAAGGACCCTGAGCTTACTGAGATATGTTATCTCACCCCGTCTGGGGCTTATATGATTTCAGGTGATATGTTTGGAAGAGAAGATCAGTCTCAGGGCAGGAGGCCCAATTGAGACTAGGCTGCTTGACTGAGGAGCGGCATGGAGAGCTTGAAGGCTCTATTTTGATTTTTATTTTGATGTATAGTTCTGTATACCCTCATAGAGGGCTAATATTCTTTTGTATCACCACGGTATGTGTGGTGTGGACATTGAGGTATATATGTACAAAACTATGATATGATATGAGATGTGACGTTTCCCTGAATACAAATGTTGTATATGTGATTATCTGCCTGTATGTTTAAATTATCTGTCTTTATTACGTTGACATGAGAAACTGGATCAGCAGGGGCATGATATATGATTTGTGTGTGTGTTATCTGATGAATTAGTTATTCCATACATAATGTATCAAGAAAATGATTCTATGCTTCCGCTGAGTTATATAATTTGTGTTTTATGCGATAATCTGATATTATTAATGATATCACGTCGAAGGCCTACGGGGTGTTACAGTTGGCTTAAACACACAATTCATACCCTAGGACAAAGAACACTGTTAATTCTGATATTTGTTTGGTATAACCATTGATGGTAATGACGAACGCAACAATTATGAAGGTGAAAAAATGTACAGTTACCTTCGGAAGTAGTTGGCCATAACCCTTGTTTGCGTTTGGTTTGAGTCTTGGTCTTTCAAACACAGCGGTTGCCCTGGTATTAATATCTGCCTTGTCTTTCAGTTTGAATTTATCAACATTATATGTAAATGATTGCGTTTCAGTTTTTATCTTTTTAAAGTTTCTTCCACCTAAGATATCATCAACATTATATGTTGGCTCCATTGGTATTTTTCCCTGCATTTGGACGTCATAACCATGTCAATGGACAGCAATGAAAAATGGAAACAAAATAAGTATTCGATATTCGAAACTATTTACTTACTTTCAACTGAACAGATCTATTATACTTGCTGATGAAAGGTTTCTCTTTACACCTTTCTTCAGAACCTGTGTCGGTGTCGGATTTATCCCATGGCCAAGGATTTGATGACGGGTTCAACCCCATTTTTCTATAGTCACGCAAAAACTTTCCGGTTATGAAACCTGAATTTTTTTCTATATCATTACCCTCATCATCTTCTGGGATTATAATGGTTTCAATGTTCTTCATATGTGACGAAGAACCACGGCCAACATAACGACCCCCCATTTTTCCTGGATCGCTCCCTCGATCGCGTTTTGCCTTCGCCGAATCCACCATCTTTTCCAAAGGGGACGAATTGTGGCTTCCACAGATGGGCACATGGTCGCCTATATTGTTTGGCGATGCACATGGATGCTGCTGAGATAGATTTGAAATGGCCATTACAATGCCATTTATAGTATCCTCTAGGTCACGAAGCTTGTTGTAAACATATTTGTCGGACAACTACAAGTAATCAAATGAAAAAGCGTTCGTCGGTATTTGTAACACCCGTCAATTTATGAATTTTTATACAGACTGTCTTATAGAGAACATTACCTTGACTGTTTGTTCAATGGTATCCAGTTTTTTCATGATGTAAATGACATCATCGAAGTTGTTGCATTTACCGGTGGTAATACATGTGGTCCCAGTTGACGGGTGAACCTGTTCAATTAAAACGTTGAACTACATTAAACAAATTGTGGTTGCAAGAAAAAATTATCATACAGACTTGTAAAAAACACAACTTGACTGCATGACTTTCCTCTGAAGCTGTTTGGACTATGTCATTGTTGTGTTTGATGTCGGAAATGTTGTCGTCGCCAACATGGCCGGTCCTGTTAGACCATTATTCCAAACACTTCACATACAGGAATGTGGTAGAAATGTTAAATGCAACCAAAGTTTTATGTACATCAATAAGGTTAACAATGAAATTTACCTGGTCGAGTCGGTTAATTTCTCCGGTATTTCCATCTTCATTGAATAATAACGATTACGAAAGTTCAATTTCCAAAAAGCGCGCAATCAACACAAATTATATAGTATTCATCCTTAATTGACTATCGACTCTTGGACACCGAAATCCCAAATTCTTGAGCCAAGCAACGTAATAATTACCACCTAGTAATGATAACTTGTTATGATGTAATATCCCGGTTTACGACAATTATAATTAATGCAGCCGACTGACGCACTGTGTGTGTGAGGTGACTTACCAACTCACACACGTATACCGATGGGTAAGTGAAAAGCCTTCACAGGCCCGGTTTCCAAGAATACACGAATGGCTTTCATCCACCAAACATATTAATATAATTAATCTTAATATAATTAAATCTGCAGAACGACCAATGGTTTAAAATGATTGAGGAAAAATAAAAACCATTACTTCTTCCATTATAATTGTTGGTTTTGACGTCCATGGTTTACAATCTTGTTAACCAATATCATGATGACAATTATCAGCTAACATGGAAAGGCTTACCGTGTGTAACGGTTGGGCCACATTATTTTTGTTACGTTGATAACGTTTTTTGTTTGGATATCATTGGGTCGATCACCGCAGAATACATGGCCCAATGACTTACTGCTTTCCGATAGTCAGTGGCCATGGCGGAAAACATAACCACCAACGACGACATGGCTGTCGTGCTGATGACCATGACAAGGGCAGTAGCTTCGTTTAACACTGTATGATTAATAAATTTATTAAAATTATATTTTCAACTTGTTATAAAATGTTTATTTATTTTTTATTTTGTCAAACAAATATTTATGCTCGTCATTATTTATGTATACAATACAATTTCATTCAATAACATGATATTATTAATATTTCCTAAACAAAATAATTTCAAAACTTATACAACAAATAAACTTTTAAAACAATGCATGAACTGCAACGTTAAAAGCAGTAAACAAACAAAAAACGAAAACAAAATATGTATATATTAAGTTACGAAGTCACCAAAAAAACCTAGTATATTACCTTAGGACTCCCTTAAAAAATAACAAATATAACTTTTAAAAACAAAGTTAGAAAGGGGTATATTTATTTACGCTTTAAGGTCTGTCAAAATGACGACCACTTTCTAGTCGCATTCTTATAAAAGTGCAGCCCCTTCAAATACTGATTAAATTCACGAAGTTTGACAAATTAAAAAAAATTTCACAGCTAAATGTAGTATCATTCACCCCTTTTTCGTTCATTATTTTAAAAAGTACCATGAATCAGTAATTACCCCCTGTTGGTAAAGTGTCGTCTACATTTAAAATATCATAAGAACATTCAGTCAGGAAACTATATATATGTTAACTGTATTATATGTAAATTTCCTACTGAATTGGACATAAGTCAAATGTCATTTATACATTCTGAAATGCAGTGGAATCCCATTCAATATGATATTTGGTCGAAATTGCCCTCACCGGGTGTGACTGGGCCCATCACATGAACATCCTCAACAGTTTCTTTGTCAAGCATTGCTGTGTATAATACATAAACAGATGATTTCAGCAAGTATAACAATCGAAAAACCATCGGTTAGGTAAAAAAACTTACAGTGTCACCAGCATCATCAGTCCGATGCATGCAGGCCATTGACAGGTCTGCTTTATCCTTTGAAATGTAACAACAAACAGTTTAATGAATTCAGGTGACAGTATAAGCATACAGTGTCACTAGTTCACATATTATTTGATCATGATACAACAAATATAAATAACTTCTTTCACAGCACAACCATATGTTATGCGAAATTATCGTTTGCCAATGAGCATGAGATTGTCGATGACCACCACAACACAAAACAGACAGTACTAACTGCAGATAATATAAATACCTGGATATCAAAGGTTGATAGCTGTCCAAGAACAGTGTTGAGCAATGTATCATCTTCTGATATTTGAGAAACAGAATACCGTGTATTGCCAGGCATAGCTTTGAATCTGAAAGCCAATTTCTTCCCCAACACATGATCAAGAGACTCTGGTATATCTCTGGGATCAAAATCTCCTTCCTAGGTAACCAGAAACAGCAGCAACGGTTTCACATACTACCACAAATCATACACTGAAATTGACCCAAACATAATATCCAACCTCAGCAATAATTTTTTGTTTAAGTTCAGTAGCAATCTCATTTATAAGAGCAACACAATGACGATCCCACAATGTAAAAATGGCGGATTCAAGTGCCTTAGTTACCCTAACATCAATCCAATACCTACGGCACAATTGTAAAGTACATGTGGTTTACAACCCAAAATGAGGACCAACATTAAAATATAACAGTTGTACCAGCACTACCTTGGTATAGATGCAGCACTTTGATTACCACAACCAACACAAACAACAGCCGAACCCTGACCATCAATTTTTTTGTTACATTTGGGGCATGCATGATAGACCCAGCCATTAGCTACCAACAACTTCTGTATAGTACCAACGGTAACACACATACACTCCTGCAACAAAAATGATAAAACATGATGCATTTATTGTAATATGGAGAAATGAATATTCCATGTATCATGATTGATACCTTTGTAAGTTGAGTAAGTTGATCCAAATTCTTCACATGTGCATTATACTAAAAACGATCTACATTAGTAGATGAACAAGAACTAGATATCTGGCTTCCAATTTGGCTATATCCCTTGGTACTCCCTTTACTTGGATCCATTCTGCAAAATTTTAAAATCATGTAATCATAACAGAACATTACCAAATATAAGCCTATGACATAACAATAGAGGTATGATAATTATGAATAGGTCAATCCATCCTTGAATTCAACTATTTCCTTAATGTTGCTGTTGACAAAGATGTGTGAACCATACATGGAATTCTGAATACAGAGAGGATAAGGACCTGCATTAAAATCATTCAATTACAACAAATATTTATAACCAACCAACACATAACGAAAGAACATGACTATTGAACAACACCTCTTGCTTTTTTGATTTTTGCCATAGTTAGCATGAACACCACAGGACCAATCAGGTGTTGATCCAATAAATTCTTCAGCTCTACAGCAAGTGCCTCCCACAAAGTACAAGTTAACAAAGTTCCACTGTGTGATAAAAGATTAAGGACAACAACACTTAAGAAGAAAACAACTGTCATGTACATAATAGATGAAGTGAAACTATAAAAGTATTTCACAAAAAAAACATAAATTACTTGTAAATAATTACACAATACCAATCATCCCTTAGATTGAAAAACACTTTCTTTGGTTTCCCATCCAACTGCCATTGAACAGGTTCAACAAGCTGACCAATAACATCTTCAAGAACATAGCATGCATTGAAATAAATAATTTTATTTAAACTAAGTTAAATATAAGAAGATCTAAAATTTTTTAAAATATAATAGTTTGATAAATATCGAGGTCAGTTATTACCAAATGAACAGAAAATATAAACAACTACATACATAAACAGAGCATTGTTAGAAACATAGTTGTTAGTTATTGTAGGGTTAATACAAAAGATGTGTTTAAGCATAGTATTGATGAAATAATAAATTGGATACCAATAATTGACCATTTTTAAGCATTAGTAGACATGATATTTTTACCCTGTGGATATAGTTAATTTTTTTTTCATTCCCAAAACTCAAATCAAAATATTGTTTAAAGTTCACTGGAGTGGTTTCTTTGTTATTTATAGATATACAAGACATATATATATATGGATATGCTTACTATAAATATGAAGTCGATAACCTTGTTATTTGTTATTTAAAGTACTATTTTTAAATTAACCTTGTTATTTTTTATTTATAGCTCAATTTTAAAACATTTTTTTCCCTTATGGTTGGCCCCAAAAAACAATAACTTTTTTAAGTAATTAATATTCAACATAACTCTTACAAATAAGGTATACATAAAACCTAAAATGGGTATTATTGTTACAATGGCTGCTGGTTATTTACATACATTTCTATACTGGTGAATAACTATACCATAACGACACAAGTATTAATAACATAAAATGTAATGAAAACGGTTCAGCCATGTTAGACTTTTCAAGCGCAAAATGATAAACCCAAAATTAACGCCGAAGCAGAAATGAAAGAGAGAAAGAGAAACAAAATACAGACACAGATTTTTCAGGCTACAAAAGAGAACCTCTCTTTACCAATGTCAAGACCATACATTACCCAACTTTGTATCACCACCTGCTCATCATAAGTGGTGATGATGAAATATCCCGGTTTACGCAAAATGTATTAAATGCAGCCGACTGACACACCCTTACGCGACTTTCCAAACGCTTCACATGCCCGGTTTTCAATACCAGTTGACGAATTGGCTATCCACCAATGGAGAGGGTTTTTGGGTTGTAACCCTTCGTCTGAAACGTTGTGGACGATTATAAATAAACCTGTAGCCACAGTATGAACCCTTCCGAACCTTCATATATATAGCATTCTGCAACCACAACCTTATAATTTTACCAATCACTTCCAAAACAACCATGTCTACTTCAAGTGTAATGAACACACCCAGCAAGAAAAGCCGGATTGAAGGTAATGGATGTTGTACGTCTATAACATCACTTCCGAAACAGTTGTTGGTAGAGGTCGTTGCAAGGGTAGCCTTTGATTCAGTGGTTGATCTTCTGAGCGTGAAACAATGTTGCACGGTTTTTCTTCATGTTGCTGAAGATAATTACGTGTGGCAGAAAGTTTCTTTAGACGAGTTCCAGTTATACCAATGGATTCCTAGTGATGAAGCATTGCGCTTCTTAGAACGCTGTAGGGATAGCGGGAACGTTGAAAGTTTGTATAGAGAAGGATTACTGAAATTCTTTAAGTTTCCAAAAGGAAACATTGACGGTCTTGATAAGTTGAAAATGGCTGCTGCAAAGGGTCACATGGAGGGCAAATATGTATACGGTATGATCTTATTGTGCTCCGATGATGATGATTTGAGGAAACAAGGACTGGAGCATATGCGATTTCTAAGGAAGTCGAAGTGCATCATCAAATGCAGGAGCGGGGTTCAACAATTGCTGGAAGAATTATGGAAAGGTAATGGACTGATAGTGCGCAATCCAACTCCTATATGTTGTGCCAAGAACACATGCAAGGGGTGGAGGCTTAAGAAAGGTGTTTGGTTATTTCTAAACAATGAAGATGATGATCTTAGTTTATGTGAATATTGTAGATGAGATCATGAACTGGAATTTTTTTATCAATTAAATGGGTTTCATTAGGTTTATTATGTTCAAATCATTGTTATTATTATAACAGCCTCATAATTTGTACCCTGGGTTTTCTGTTATTTACTAATATTTGTGTCGTTTTCTCCATTTGTATCCATTATTTTCTGAGTCTTCCGCAGAATTGTATAGGTTGTGGCCATTGACGGGTTACCGCATCCTCATGTCGTCCTCCACCTTCTAACCTACGGTATCCATAACAATTTTCAACTTTGCTTTCTGCACTTCCTTTATTACTAACTATAGTCGTTCATGATTTTATTTTAAAAAATCGAACTTTTATTTTTATTATTTCTTTAAACTTTTGTTCGGGTCGCATTTTAAAACACTGCTGACAATAGCAAGACAAATGATCAAACTTTAACAGAACCGTACAATGACACACCACAATCACAACGAAGCCTATTTTACATACCACGTGGGAGTAACACATTTTATTAAATTCATGTGAAAGGGTATAGGCTCAGTCGAAAGTGAGAACATTTTGTTGTACATGGATAAATTACAATTTTGTATTAGGACATGTCTCAATCATTATTGGAAACCAGACAACCATTTATCATAAACACAATGACACAACTACCAGTAACACGAGAAAAAACCGTTAACAGAACCACAGCCTCTATCCATGTTAAATTACAAATCTTTAGATCCAATTACATGTATTAACTTGCATTTTTTTTATATAGTAACAAAAGAATTAAAAAATATATTTTTATTAATATGATATGTTATATTATAATTATTCTAATTTAATTATAAATTATGTTAGTAATTTGACAATTAGAATCATTTATTGTATAAAATATTTGAATTTCTATAAATATAGACATGGAACAAAAATTAGACTTATTTTTTTTTTTTGAGGAATTAATATTTTCAGTCAAAATAAAACTATTGATAGATAGATACCACACTTACATAGATAGTGTGCAGTATAGTTTTGAATTTTTAGACATCATTTTGAATCCTTGTTAACCCAATTCAATATATAAAACTTGTCTCATCATACTCATTAACATCAAAATGAAATCCAACTTATGCTTACATTTAAAAAATTGTCATGTAGGACTAACAATTTATTGAATCAAGTCGAATATAAATCCAACTTATGTTATATACCCTTCTATCATCACAATTACTTATCTCATATATAAAATATAGTATTTATTAATTTTTTAAAGGTCTCTGTAAACGGCTTTTATACTTAAAATGAAATGATAGTTTTACTGTCTAGACATGCTTATTTTTTTGCATTCACAAAACTCAAACGAAAATATTGTTTAAAGTTCACTGGCATGGTTTCTTTGTTATTTATAGATAAACAAGACATATATACATGGATATGCTTACTATAAATATCAAGTCAATAACCTTGTTATTTTTTATTTAAAGTGCAATTTGTAAATTAACCTTGTTATTTTTTATTTAAAGTACATTTTATAAATTTTTTGCCGCTTTGGTTGCCCCAAAAAACAATAACTTTTTTAACAAATTAATATTCAATATAACTCTTACAAGGTATACATAAAACTTAAAATAGGTATTATTATTACAATGGCTGCTGGTTATTTACATACATTTCTATACTCGTTAATAACTATACCAAAACGACACAAGTATTAATAACAAAGAAAATTAATGAAAACATTTTTACTCATGTTAGAGTTTTTCAAGCGCAACATCATAAACCGAAAATTAATGCGGAAGCAGAAACTAAAGAGCCAAGCTTACAACAGTGTTCCTCACACCATTATTACAAGAAAATTACAACAGGGTTCCTCTTGCTTACACAGTCAAGCTTACAACAAGAACATGACAACAATATCACAGGTAAACAGAAAACAACATTTACAGGGTTCAAAAGAGAACCACTCTTAACCTGCACCACCAGTTCTACTATTCTGTCAACCAGAGAAAGAACGATACCTGCACCACCAAACAGCAAGAACGAAGAACACACACAGAACGCACACTACTATGTGATTTCAGCTACCAAGCGTCAAGGTTTCAGGCAGAAAACGCAAACCCTAGCAGGGCTAGCTTAAAGATAAAAAACATAGAACCAAAAAAGAAGGTGTTGGAACTCACCGTTTCACCAAAAAGCGCAAACCCTTATATATGGTAGGTTTAAAAGGTGAAACTCACAGTTTCACTAAAGAAAGCAACCGTATGGCTTTTGGTGTTCACATACATAATTGTGATCTATCAGCGCCTCTCATCATAACTTGTCATCATGCAATATCCCGATTTACGCAAAATGAAATAAATGCAGCCACAGACATACCCTTATGTGACTATCCAAGTCACACACGTATACCCATGCGTAAGTCACACCGCTTCACAGGCCCGGTTTCCATGACCACTCGAATTGGCTATGACCATGTAACACCCCATAGGCCTCTGACGTGTTATCATTAATAATATCAGTTTAGCGCTTAAAACATAATTTACAAAACTCAGCGGAAGCACATAATCGCTTTTCTTGATTCATTATGTATGGAATAAACCAAATCACATAAAATTCACACACAAAGCACATTTGGCACACCCCTGCTGATCCAGTTTCTCACAACATAATCATAAAAAGAAAGATAACTAACCTTAGGCAGATTATTAATATACAACAACTATACTCAGGAGAGAAATCTCATATACATCAGAACTCACACCACATCGTGTGATAAAAAAGAATATCAGCCCTCATAGAGGGTATACAGAACTATACAATCATCATCTGGTGTACACACACACCATCCCTTCTCAAAGGTACAACATATAACCAAAACAATAAAAAATGAGCCTACAAGCTCCATCTGCTGCTATCAGCCAAGCAGAAACGTCTCTACTCGAGCCTCCTGCCCTGAGACTGCTCTCTTCGTCCAGAAGAGTCACCTGAAATCATAAATCCCCAAACAGGGTGAGATAACACATCTCAGTAAGCTCAGGGTCCATGGAGGCTTCTCCTCCACCCTGGCCCACTTCCATAACACATACATTAGGCAATCACAAGTAAATGGCCCACTGGCTTCTAGCCCTCATAACAATATAAGCATATCATACACACTTGGCGGAGCTGCCTCAACGCCTGGCGGAGCTACCTCGACGCCTATATCAGTGGGAGTCCGGAACTCACACCTGTGCCATCCCATTGGGTGCTAACCCTTCGCATGGATGCACAATATATGGTACCTCCGAGAATAGAAGGAGCTACCTCAACTTCTAATCCCCTGGCCTGTGGGAATCAATCCCCTGGGAGCTACCTCAACCAAGAGCCAACCATGCTAGGAGGAAACCACCATCTCCTAGGAAGGTCCATATCTATCTATTGGCCAACAGATCTGTCACAGTCATATCACAACACAAATCAAGCACAGATGCATACATATATCATTATGAGGATGCAACTACCAATGCATGCATCATGAAATGATCACCACTCCCCCGGAGTGTGGTGTGGCACACAAGATGGGAATTTATCCCCAGGGACACTGAACTTACCTGTCAAAGGCTCACTCCATAGTTCTTTCCCTGGTCTGTGGCTCCCACCACCAACAGTCTCACAATCAGGGCCTAATCAAGGCATATGCAGACTCATATCAACATCAAACCAATAGACATTCAATCAGAACAAATCACAGCAGAATTCCCCTAACCTAGGGTTCAATCAAAACAAGCCCTTACTAGGCTTCTCTCAGACCATACAAGGTTCACCATGGCTGCATACAAAGCATCTGAGTCATCACAGACTCTATGCAGCTCATCTAACAGAGCATAAGCTCACAACAGCCCCATGGTTCAAAAACACTGGAACGGCCTAGAACTTAACCAAGGCACCATTCCACTAGCCTCACAGGCTCAACGCAAGCATAATCAAAGCTCTGACATGGCTCCAAAATCACAAGTGACTTATCACACAAGCCACACATACAAGTCATAGAGCCAAAATTCAAAGTTATCTAAATCAGAAACTAAAAGCTAATCCTTCATCACTAAACCATTCTAAACAAGTTTCTCTATAGGACCCTGGGCTAATTCTAGCCCTAGCTCATATGGGTCCCTATTCATGGAAACCCCCAAGATCAAAATTAAACGGAGAAACCTGAGTATCTTACCTCAGTGATGACTCAAAAGACCTCAGGACAGCTTTCTCAAGCTCTAGCGTCCTTTATACGTCGTGGGTCCTCGCCAATCTCAAGTTCTCTGAGTGTTTTCCTCTGAGAAATCACTCCTCACTCAAAGGGGTTTTCAAGAGCAGAAATTGAAGGATAATAGCTTTCCAAAGGGTTTCACTAAGATTAAAGGTCACAGGGAGGTGTTTAGGCTAGTATATAAGGTCCTAAAAAGCTTGAATACTCTCCAATGGAGGCTGAGGGTCGTGGGGAAGAAGAAGAAATTGTTTTCCTCTTCAATTTCGAGTTTTTGGCCCTAAATAGTGCCCCTACCCGAGCACTGGCGCGATCCGCGCCACCTCCCGCGCTATCCGTGCCACTATGTCGGTGGTCTGGCGCCATCAGTGCCACTCCCGCGCCAGCTTCCAGAGACTCTGGCGCCCTTAGCGCCACACCTGGTGCCATCAGCGCCGTCTGGGAAATCTGGCGCCCTTGGCGTGGACCTCCAGAGAATCTGGCGCTACCAGCGCCGTTCTGGCACCCCTGGCGCCACATTCCAGAGATCATGGCGCCATCAGCGTGGATCTGGCGCTCCAGGCGCCACTTTCCAGTGGGTCTGGCGCCATCAGCGCCAACCCTGGCGCCATCCGTGCCACACCCTTAAAAGGGTTTTCTGCTGTGAATCCCTGCGCGACCCAGAGTGAGGGTCCTTACAGACCACGACACTGACACACCGCCTTAAACGTTGTAACGTATGGCATTCAAACGTTGTGGACGTTTTATAAAGTATGAAGCCCTTCATCTTCCAAAGCTAGTATATATAGCATGCTGCCATGAAACACTGAAAATTTTACCGATCACTTCCAATCCAAAAGACCAAAACAAACACGAGTACTTCAAGTATAATGGAGACACCCAACAAGAAAGGCCAGATGGAAAATAGTGGATCTTCTGCGTCTACTATAACAGCACTTCCAAAACACTTGTTGGTAGAGGTCATTGCAAGGGTAGCCTCTGCTTCCGTAGTTGATCTTCGCAGCGTGAAACAATGTTGCAAGGCTTTTCTTCATGCTTATGAAGATAACTACGTGTGGCAACAAGTTTCTTTAGATAACTTCCCCTTAACATAATGGCTTCCTAATAAGAAAGCATTGTTATTCTTAAAACGTTGTAGGGAGAGCGGAAATGTTGAAAGTTTGTATAGAGAAGGATTACTGGAATTCTTTAATTTTCCGTATGGAAACATTAATGGTCTTCGACAGTTGAAAATGGCTGCTGTACAGGGTAACATGGATGCGAAATATGTATACGGTATGATCTTATTGTGCTCCCATGATGATGAATTGAGAAAAGAAGGACTGGAGTATATGCGTTTTGTAAGGAAGTCGAAGTGCATCATCAAATGCAGGAGCAGGGTTAAACGATTGCTGGATGAATTATGGAAAGTTAATGGAATGGTAGCCCGCAATCCAACTCCTATATGTCGTTGCAAGAATACATGCAAGGGGTGGAGGGTTAAGAAAGGTGTTTGGTCATTTTCAGATGATGAAGATGATGATGTTAGTTTATGTGAATATTGTAGATGGGATTATGAACTTGAATTTTTTTATAAGTTATTAGATATTAATTAGGTATATTCTGTTGAAATCATTGTATTAGTTATAACAGTATTTGTATCCTGTGTTTTCGAAAACTGAATAATATTTTTGTCGTATTTTCCATTTGTATCCATTACTTTGACAGAACCGTAGAATGACATTCACACCATAGTCACAACGATGCATATTTTGCATAACACATGGCACTTACAAATTTTATTAAATTCATGTCAAATGGTAAAGGCTCAGTTGAAAGTGACAACAGATTGTACTAGATGGATAAAGTACAAGTTTGAATCAGGATATGTCTGAATCATCATTGAAAACCAAATAACCTTTTTACGTCGTATGTGTCCATCGGGCCCAAAAAGAAAAATGAAAAATAAAACAACAATATTCATTGATATTTACGCCCAATCACAACATCTGAAAAAAAGAAAAATCCTTTGTAATTTAATACTTGTCCTTTCGGTTCATCCACGGAGTCATTGGAATGGGCAACATTTGGGTAATGAACATATTAAAGGCAATATTCATTTGAGTATGTTAATATAAAAGAATTTACTCAATGTACGTTGTGAGTGTAAATTTTAAATATTTACCCTAAATTAACCCATTGAATAGCCTATAGTCTTAGTCTTTTTAATGAAACATTTATGTATTATTAATATTTAGTAATACTAATTTTTAATACGACTTTCCGTAAACCAATATTAAATATGTTTTAATGGGATACATAATGATTTTAAAATTGTCATAATTGACAACATTTTCTTAGTTATGAATTGTCCGAGGCTGGAAAATAATTTAAAAATGCACGAAAAATGACAAAAGCCAATTTTTTTTATACAAAATGGTTGACTACATTACGAAAGTGATAATCTGTTAAACAAATAACGTTATTTTTGTTTTAAAAAATAATGAATTTATTAGCATTGAAAGTATTCATTTTATTGATTAAATTTCATTACAATTTCATGTCTTTTGAGTATGTTTATATAAAAGACTTTACTCAATGTAAAGTGCAATATTAATTTTTAATATTCACCCTAAATTGACCCACTGAAAGTATATCATTTATAATACAATAAATTTATTCGCTTTTGTTAATTAAATTATACAAACAAAATTAACAAATAGTTATTTTGACTTACAAATAATAATATATAATAATGATAATAATAATAACTTAGTATCATAAACTAATAAGCAGAGAGTATGTGTTTACAGTTGTAAACGCGAAGGCATTATTACTAGTTACAGGGAGATCTACCATGTGATAAAAGAAGGAAAGTACACAATAGACACCCAGAGTGTGTGTTTACAGATGTAGTTTTTGATGTGACTAGACAATACACATGCATTTATTATATATACATCTATAAAGTAGACATTTATTTATTTTGAAATCATATATTTAGAATTCTTTTTGAATTTGTTTCTTAAAATATAGTCATTAATTAAGTATTAGATCTTAAAAAAGTAAATCATACAAATAAAAAGTATCTTGTAAATAAAATATTGGAATAAGTAGATGTTGTTGTGTGTATATATTATCTAACTTTATAACATTTCATTTAAGTTATTGAGTTTGTATATGTATAGAATATGTCTTTTTAGTGCTACAATCGTAGTCTTTTTAGTTTTGAAAAAATTAAAAATATTGCACTGTAATTGGTAAATAACAATATTTATACTTAAAATTTTCCACTTTATTATTTTGATTTATGTAACCAAATAAGTTCACTTTATTTTTATTTACATTTTTGACCTTTAGTTTTTACAAATATAGTATGTTGGTCTCTTAAGAGTATCAAACTCTTGTGGAAGTTACGATGTTATTTTTTTTATCGCCAAACACAAACCATGAAGCTCTTGTGGAAGTTACCATGCTATTTTTTACAAATGGTAGGAAGAAGCCATAAATGTTGCTGCATATTCGGAAGGATGGGTGCAAAAGGAAACGCCAAAATGCAAATTTGTCAATTTGGTAGTAGCCTGATGAATTGCATTATCGAAAAGTGTGAATTTAACATCCAACGGTTCAAGTTCCTCACGCATAATACGCAACAGTTTCACTTGCGTATACTACAATTCGTAGTGGAACAAACCCTATCCATGCCCCATAAATGAAACCAACATCACCAGTAATCATTAACCCTAAATCCTTACACCTTGTACCCATGGCCCCTACAACCCTATACCATAATCCATACCATTTAACACAAAACGTAACGATTTCAACCACCATACACCTAACCCATAAATCCACCCAGCCTAAACACTAAATCATTAACCTCAACCCCCCAAACGGTAACCACTAAACACTAACACAGTAAATCCTAAAACCAAAATGGAATCCATAAACCATAAATCTTTACCCAGTTGCCATAAATCATAAAGACAACACATTAAACCAACTTACACACTAACAATTTCCTATAAACCTAACATCTATGTGGGTAACAAGGTCATATGACACTAACAATTTTCTAATTATAAAATATTACAAATACAATAATATGCAAAATTGTTTCCTTCCACTTACTTGTTGGCAAGGAGTCTGTTATGAAAATATTTACTCTGAAGTTCTATAGAGAAGCCATGCCAACTTTTTTTGAGAAAGTGAAATGATAAAAAGTAAAATTTTAAACTTCTATTTATATGAAAAATGAAACCGTTTTACGGTATACCATTTTACTAAATTATTTTTTGTCCGTAGACCGTAATACAATTTTTTTATTTAATTTGTATTATTTATAATTTTTTTCCCGGAATGGACCTTATTATATCTTCTAGTTTATTTTTATTTACTTTGAGAAAAGTTGTTTTTCATTCATCAAACAAACGGCCGCGCACGTGTAATGGCAACACGGCTACCTATACTTCGTACTCCGTACGGACATTTATTGTGCACGGATTCAGAGGAGCACCTAATCCGTCCAATTAATTTACTGTACGACTTTTATGAGGTAATTGTTGGTGTTCCATAATCATTAAAAAAATAATATCAAATGGCATTTATTTCGTTTATGTTGGTCCATATTCAGTGTCCATTGTTTCAACACAACCAATAAAAGTCGACTACTAACCTACCCGCTCAGTCACTCCCACACCATTGCTGAACTTCATCTGGTGGCAGAAAACCAGTCACAAAAGTGAAACTGTTAACCACCTACCCGTCCTACAATGTGCGTCCGTTGCAGTTAACCAGGAATGGCCCAAAACATTGAAGATCAAGTCCATGTAGTTTTCGCGGTCGTAAACCAGGGATTTACTTCAACTACAACGAAGCATTTTAGCAGGTCAACCACTTCATGCAAAGTTATCACGGTTCATATGATTCTTACGAGGAAGCCAGAGAGGCTTATGTCAACTTCTTCTTTGATGGGTTGGACCCTTTCCCAAATGTTCTAGGACTGCATCTTGATGCGAATACACATGACTCTGACAACGAAGAACAACATGGTAAGTGGAATATTGCTGTTCGTCTTCATGCATTCACCTGCTAATGTTGTGTTTGTGCTAATGTTTTCTTTTTTACCGTTTTTGCAATGTTCATACTTGCTTTCAGGTAGGTGGCAGATTTCATAATTTTTTACGTATGTTTACAAGCCGTTTCTTTGCTTAATTTTGCCATTCAATAATAAAGAATTTTTCTTTCGTTTTGAATTATGTTTGGCTTTACAAATATGTATATATTTCATTTTCAATATTAATAAAATAACCTTTTCTTTGTTGTCTGAGGACTATATATTATTTTGGTTTAATTTGTTTATTTGTCTTAATATATTACTTAAATAATTCAATATGACCAATGACAATATATATATAAACTTAAACGAATTATAATGATGACATGGATGGGTTAACCCGCCTCTTCATTGTTCCGAGGCGTCTCATTTGTCGCATCAACAAAATGATTTTCGTTTAAACTTGTTATTTTGTGTAAAAAAATTAATTAAAACTTACGTCAGTGATTATTACCAATGACATAAATGTAAGTTAATACCTTTAATGATGACATCGGTTAACGCAAAATACAGAAGTGCATGTTCCACGAAAATTTCGAAATACTGACAAACTTACCAGTCGCCTTTTCCGAGTTATCATATCATGCGTCATGGGTCGTAGCATATCTTTTCACCACTGTAACCGATGGGGGCGAGCTGACATTTCCGAGTCATCACATCATGGACCATGGGGCATGGGCCGTAATGATAACATTTCTTTTCACCACTGTAACTGACGACGGGTTTTCATATTTGCTTTACAATTAACTGTCCACATCCCATTTCATTGTTATCCAAAACTATGACTATTCTTCGTTTCAAACTTTCAGTTCCAACCGAATTTACTCTCCGTTGAATATTGCTATTCATATTGCCTAACCTCATAGTCCATTGCTACCAAGTATGTCGACCAAGAGTGACAACAAAATCCATGTTGTTTTTGTCTGTCGTAAACCTGGGATTTACTTCATGTACGACGAAACATTTGCCCAGGTTAACAACTTCAGTGGAAGCCTCCACACTTCTTATGATTCTTATGATGAAGCCGAAGAGGCTTACATCAAGTACTGTTTTTTTCATGGAATTGACCCTGGCTTTGTTGGAGCCGAGGCACAATCCGACGTCAAATTGTCCGATCCGGGAAAACATGGTCAATTTTGTTTCAATTATTGAGTTGTAACACGTTTTGTTGTTTGTTTATACATATTCTTTGTTAGAAAAAATTTCATTCAACCGTTTGTTTGTTTTTTACGTCACTTCCTTATTGTCGTTATTCATTGTTCATTGCTGTGGCATACTTGTTGGTACATGTGCAACTTCCACTACCTTGTTTTTCCATTCAATGGACCCTGGTGATGTGTTTGTAATTTGTGTAGTTCGGCATTGTATTTAAGTCCTGTGTTTGTAATTTTTATTGTCCACATTGTTTACGTTGCATAATGTTTTTATGTTCAGCGACAGTACCTACACGACTGGCAGTGGAAACGTCGCCAGCGGTGTTCATTTCGCAACAGTGTATGGAAAATTTACTGAAGAAAATATGTTTCATACTTAAGGTTGGACAACCGTTGTTCAACTTGCACCATGTGATGACTGTAGACGGCGTCCAATACAGGAAATATTGTGCATCCGTCGATGTTGGGGCGCTGGGCGATCCCATTGTTTCGGTGGGTAGGTATGGGAAAGATGACTATGCTGCCAAAGAAGATGCTGTGGTCTTGTTGGCGCAGGATCTATGTCAACGAACTGGGAAAAAAATTAGGGACTTCAACTTTTACATTGTTGAGCGGCTTGAGGCTAGGCTGGCAGACTTGGAAGATGAGAATGTCAAGCTTAGATTGCAGCTGGCCATGTTGAAGGACTTTTTTGCCTTTACTTCAAAGGCCCTAGGGCCGTGGACAATATTTATTTTTCCTTTAATGTCATTTTCCTTCGCATATTTGCAGTTCTTAGTTTAAATTAAAAATGTTTAAAAAATTATTATGTCATGGCTGAAAATAATTAACCAGAATACAAGCTGTAGTAATAAATAACTTGATTGTAGATATTTTGCCAACAACGTCTTTTTTGTTAATTATAAATCATTCACACCACTAGTTTGTACATTAATTCAACCTTTATTATAAATGTGGGTTTATTAAAATGTTTTTTTGCTCATACTCTACTGTTGAAATTTTTTCCTATTTACTATTTCGACCAATTATGTTTTGCAAATTATGAAGTCACACATCAAAATAACTGTTAGAATTTAATTTGACGGTTATTGTATATTGAAATTATATGATAACCATAACTACATTATAATAAACCTAAAACTATAAAAATTGGTCTTCAAATTAATCAGTCCATCGAATTTGTTTAATTAAAAAAAAATTAATTCAAAACATTGACATTTCCAAGTTCCAACATATGCTGATAATAATTGCAAATTTTAATTTTCGTGCCACCCTCCTTATTGAAAATAAGCGGTTATTACGAGAACCGATGTTAACGAAAACGCGGTGGCACTTTTGTAAATAAGCGGACTTATTTAACATCGGTTTTCAAGATTTTCACAAAACCGATGTTAACCATGAACTGTTAACATCGATTTTCAATATCTTTAACTATAACCGATGTTAACCATGAAATTGTAACATCAGTTTTCTAGATTTTTAAGTATAACCCATGTTAACCATGAAATGTTAACAGCGGTTGTCAACATTTTGAGCAAAACCGATGTTAACCATTTACTGTTAACATCGGTTTTCAAGATTTTAAGTAAAATGGATGTTAAAATAAGATATTAACATCTATTTTTCTATGGGAATTGATATTGTGGTTATCACATACCACCCGTCGCGACGATTAAACAAGGGGTCCAAGGTTCAATTCCCATAAACAACAATTTTTACTACTTTTACATTTTATTTATTTTTAAATTGCCAATTGAGGGCCCCGTTTTCTAAAAAGAGAAATATTAAATAGGGCCCCGAGAAAGTTTGCCAAAGTTTGCCCCACCCCTGCTTCACTCTCGCGCCCATATCTACTGAAAAGCTCCCTCGTTGTCGTCACCCACTGAAGCGCCCATATCACCGTCGACACCATCTGTTCTCCTACGTGCCTTCGCGCCCATATCACCGTCGACACCAACTCTTCTCCTACGTGCCTTCGCGCCCATATCACCGTCGACACCATCTCTTGCTTCAAGGTTCCGCTGTCACCATTGTCGCGCTTCCAGTCAGCGGTTTGGTTGCCATTGTTGGTGTCTTGCTGAGGTCGTGCTCCCCAAGGTTAGTATCCTCTGCTTCCATCAATAGTTGGTTTGGAATGGAACTGAATGATATGAAATGGTCTGTGGGTCATTGGCACCAGCTGAACACCGATTTCATGATTTTGATATGTTTGGATAAAAGAACATGTTAATGTAGCTTATTTTATATGTTTAGATCTCTGTTTAACAGTATGTTATGTGGGTTTTTTGTGTATTTGAGTTTTCTGTTGTTGGTTGTGGTGAAGAGATTGCCCTGGGCAATTTTAACTACCTCTTCAGATAGTTTTACATAACCTGTTTTGGGATGGCTTTCATTGAAGGCATTTAAGTAGAAAAGTTTGAGGGGATCTCTAGGGTTCATTTCCTTGACCTTGTGAACAAGTTCAGATTCATACCTGCCATATAGAAGGACATAACATATAAAGAAGAGAATGGATAAAACAAGACAAAAATAAATAAATAAATAAACAAATGATATTAACATGAGTTTTTTAAGAAACTAAAGTACAAAACAATTCAGTTTTGGTTTAGCTAGATATATATGTTAATAAAGGAAGAACTATGTAAAAAAATATGGTCTATATTAGAAAAGATATATGGAATAAATGATTTTTTTTTCGAATAAGTTCTACCCCAAGACTATTTTTGCCTATACATGGAATGTGTGTGTGTGTGTGCGTGTGTCTGTGCGCTATGTGGCTGCCTATATATCAAATAGGCCCTAAAATTGTAGCTGATGAGGAAATTTGAGAGTGAGCTTTGGATGATACCGAAGTTAGTAGCTGTTTTGTGTCTTAAAGGAAATGAGGATTCAATAATCTTTGTTCCATTGGTTGCGATTAGTGGTCGATTGGATGAGGGACAAAGACTTGATCTCAGATACTTAAAGAAAAGCAGTGATCACCATTTGGAGCTTGGCTACAAGGTACATAATTAAAACAATGATAATATTTTTGGTTTTCTGTTAATGCCTTGTAATAGTTTTTTTTGTTGTGGTTTTGGGCTGAGCGTCATTTGAATGATGGAGACTTTGTTCGCTTCAATCGTCAGCCTAGTCTTCATAAAATGTCTATGAAGTGGCATAGAATGAAAATGACGTCTTATTCTACTTTTTGGCTTAACTTGTCTGTAACTTCACCATAATATGGTACTGATTTCCGCCTTATCAAGTCCAAGTTACAGACAAGTTAAGCCGGAAAGTAGAATAATATGATCATGACTACACCACCCAGCTCCCCTCCTCGTGCTGAGTCACCACTTCCTCCTCCTGAGTTAGCACCTCCTCTTGAGCCAACACCTTCGTCGCCTACATTGAAGAAGACGAGGAAAGCAACACGGCTGAGGTCACTGGCTACTAGAGCTCCTAGTGCTGAAAGATCGGTGGTCCATGTGGATCCTAGCACAGGGAAGGCTGAAGGTCCTCAGGCAAAGAGATTGAGGACATATCTTGGGGTCGTGGCCAGAGACAAGGTGGATATCACCCTTCCTAATTGGAAGGAAGTACCTTCAGTGCAAAAGGACTTGATTTGGGAGGACATTCAGGTATTACAATTTAAAGCATTACACAAATAAATTGTTGTTCATGTGACTTGAAAAGTAAGTTCCTTTTGATGCAGGCTGAATTTGATATACCTGAAGCGTCAGACCAACGGACAAAGAAGAAGATTCTGCAGACCGTGGGCAAGCGCTGGAGGCAATTCAAATCGGACTTGACAAGAAAATGGGTCCTCGCAGAAGGCAACGACGACGTTGCTGATGCTGTATGCGAAAAATACGGCATCAGTCACGAACAGTGGACCCAATTCTGTTAGAGTAGGCGAGCAGCTTCCTGGGAGGTAAGTTGTTTTAACTGTTAGTCGTAAAATTTTCAAATATGTTGTCATACAGTCTCTTATTTGGTAACCATATGTGTCCACCTGTTACAGGATTTGAGAAAGAAGGTCCAGGCCATCCAGAAGCAAAACACCGCCCTTCACGTATTGTCACGCGAGGGTTACGAGTTGCTGGAAAAGAGATTGATGGAGGAAAAACAAAAGAAGCAGCTGGACGGAGCAACTCGTGATGACAGCACGGAGACCATCATTCATCCTCCGTCCCCTGTGCGACGACACGTGAAGTGGAAGCTGGCTCGCACAAAGAAAAGCAGCGACATGACTTCAAAGGCAGCACGCCAGATTGCTGAGGATTGTAAGTAAAACAACAATGTCATATACATTTAATTATTTTTCGTATCACAAGTAACAAAATTTCATGGTCTACTTATTTTGATTGCAGGATTCCTTGGAAGAGCAATCCACCCAGGGTTCTTTGGTCGCCAGCGGTCGTCAGGATGTCCTGACTGCTGCCATTGGACGACCGGAGCATCCTGGCCGTGTCCGTGATGCTGGAGCTGGTGTGACCATCACCCAGTACTTCAGACCGGCTCCATCATCCTCTCGCAAGTCGAAGTCTTCATCCATGGCACCTGAAGACTTGGATCGCCTGAAAGACAACATCAGGGTTGAGCTGGAGCAATCGATCACTGATCGACTTACACAGTCTATCATTGAAAGAGTTACCCAATAGGTGATGATGAGCTTCAGCCAACTGCTGTCCCACATCCAGTCTCAGGCTGCCATTCAGCCTCCGGAGGTTGAGTCATGTCCTCTTGGTGCCCGTGTCAGCACCAAGGGAAGCTGTGTCAATCCCTCGGCCAATGACCCAGACACGAGTGCATCTGACAGGCGTGGGTTGTATGTCGATGGCAATCCTCCCGGCCTTGTTGCCCTTGGCAGAGTTCATGAGGGATCGACGACTGTGCACAGCGTCCCTCTTGACGCTGATCAGGTAAAGGTTAGTGTTGAAATTTACGAATGATTTGTGACATATCAAGTTAACCTTATCGCTCACCCTTGGTTGTTAACCGTATAGGATAAAGAAGAACCCAAGGGACCGACGAAACTTGTACATAAGCCGGAACGTGTTTCTGACCCTTGTACCACTTAGCATTGACCATGCCCGATCTTTTCCTCAGACCCTTCCAAGTGCCATGGGACCCGCTGATGTTCGGGGTGCATAATGACAACTTCCCGTTGTACATCAAGCATGAGGATATTTCAGAGATCATCCATGGTGGTCAATGTCTCAACATCTCCGTTATACAATTGTGGATGTTGTAAGTCTCTTGCAATTGACTAGCATTACTTGGTGACTAGTTCTATATTCTACCATAACTTACTTTATTTTCACTGCACAATAGGCATATCAATCATTTTAAGTCTGCAATCGGATCATCCCGATGTGTATGGATTACTCGAGCCACAGTCGATACAGAGATGTGGCCAATCTCAATTTCAGATCGAGGACTATATGAAGAAATGGATGCAGACTTCACAGAAAAAAGTCTACCTTGCACCATATTTGAATGGGTAAGTATAAATGAGAATCACAATTTAATTAATGTATGCAGTATAATAACCTTGTTTTTGACAATGCAGTTCACATTGGCAATTGGTAGTTATATGTCTGAAGGCCAATGTAGTTGCTTGGTTCTGTTCATTGCATAACAGGCCTGATAACTACCTTAAAGGAATTATTAACACGTAGGTTCTAATTTCTAACACATTTACGTTATTTCTATAGTTAAAAGGTAGCTTGTACACTATGCATACTTGTTTGTCTTAAACAGTGCTTTGAAGGGAATGGATGACTCTCCAGCAAATAAATCAAAGGCTACAACTAAATGGATTGCGCTTAAAGTAAGTCTTTTCATAAATCATGGTTTAAGTATTGAATTAATTTTTATTAATATTTACGGTAATTGCCGTTTAACTTTCACTGTGTTTTTCAATTTAGTGTAATAAGCAAACAGGAAGCACTGAGTGTGGGTATTTTGTCATGCATTGGATGCAGACAATAGTCGAAGGAGGCTTCACAGATAGCTGGGACATGGTAATTAGTTAGTTGTCTAGTTGAAAACAAATTCTTTTTGTTTACTTGTTTTTGTTTTGTACTTATTACATGTTTTCTTATGTCATGCAGTTTTTCAATGATCAAAGACCATTGGAAGTCGACACGTTGAAGGCGATAAGACTCCAATGGGCAAAATTTTTTCTTCAAATTAGAGAAGATGTATTATTAGTAGATTAGGTGGTTTATTGGATTTTCAAAACAATTGTATATATTAATGCTTAGCATATTCTTTTATGTACATTGACAATATTTACATTGGATTTGTTATTGGAATATTATTAAATTGTGAATTGGCTGGATCTGGAATATTAAACTTTCAGGTTGAAGAACTGTTAAAATTAAAAAAATAGATAAAATATTTTAAAAAAAATTAAAAAACAACATCAGTTGCAACAAGAACCGATGTTAACATATAAATGAACATCGGTTTTCACGAAAAAACCGATGTTGTTGTAGTTTAAAACATCGGTTCTGAATCGAACCCGATGTTGTCGCACCATCTTTTATGCTTTTCAACGTTTCATATATCACATGTCCACATCGGTTATTCATGGCAAACCGATGTTCTTTACGTTTTTTAACATCGGTTTTGAGAACCGAAGTTTATGTCAGCAGTTAAGTAAAAACTTACTACACGACATGAATGTTGCCTAAATTTGTGTATCAGGTGAAGATGAACAGTATGCACGGTACGCCAAACTTGGTAACCCAGCCTTGAATGTCCACCTGGAAAGACAAATCAGTGCGTTTTGTTGCGTATTTTTTGACAACACGTTGGCCTTGTAGGTGAGATGCCGGGTGGCGTCTAATATGAACTGGTGCTTTTAGGGACTCACTGGTGAACCAGTCATTTTTACCGGTTATGACGTGTAATTTACCGGAAGCAAAAAAAAAATATTAACAACACAAAATAAAAATTATATATATATATATATAAAATGAGAAAGATAGGTTTCAAATTACAAACCGCTTACTTGTTGAACCGGTCAAAAAATGTAATTTATTGAATTTTTTTTATGATAAAAATTTCAAATTTTTAAATGATAAGCTGCCTGTGCCGTCACTGTCACTCTCGGATGACTTCTTCGTTCTTCGTCAGTGATGACAGGGGAAGTACATTTGGGGCAATGCATGTAATGCGGTCCCATGCCCATGCTTGCAGCAACAACAAACAACCACCTATTTCAGTTTGCGCAGGCTTAACAGCCCGATCCAGTGACCGAAATAAGGAAGCTAAAACTGCTGAACCCCAACTATGGCCACCTACAACAGTCAAGTCTTCTAATAACATTAGATACATAAAATGCACGCGTGTTCCAGATGTATCCGGCATCAAACAACTGCCAATGAGCATCATTATATGAGCTCTGGCATGTTGTGTCACGATTAAGTCATCTACATCATCCGGAAGGCCGTTTTGAACTACTTGGTGCAACCATGTTAGATAAATAGTTTTTCCCTTAATATACTTATCAGGAGGAGTGGCCCCTAATAGGTTTTGACAAGCGTAACGTACATCACCAATACTCCATCCAGTTACTGGGATGCCATCTATCTTCAAGCCTAATTGTAGGGCAACATCTTGTAATGTGATAGTTGCCTCTCCATATGGAAAATGGAACGTGTGCGTTTCGGTTCTCCACCGTTCAACCAATGCAGTAATCATATGAATGTTAATTTCTACTTTTCCGATAGACATGACATGACAAAAGCTAGCTTCATGTATGGCATTCTTGACACGATCATCGATTTCATTGAAGTGTGCCATACCCCACACATAATGAAACCATGGACGAAGTTGTCGCTCCTCTCCTTCCCATATTAACTTTAAAACATGATTATCTTGGAATCGTAACAATGAACCATCAGTAGGTCCTGGTTGTGTGTTTTCCATTATATCCGTTTAGGAACAAATGTTAACAAAAAAAGATGAAGAAGATGGGAAGCTAGATAATATGAAGTAGGCTTTCGGAGGGGGAGGGATGTCTTGTTGTACGATGAGTAGAAAATATGAATTATGAAGGTGTGTGTGTGTGCTAGTCCAAGCATTCTATAATATTGATTTAATATAAAATATTTTAACATGCAAAGGTCACAATTAATTTGTAATAGGGTTAGGTAGTGATGTAGAGTCGTGTGAAATTCAAAGTTTTGAGTAAATATATTTAGACTTGTCTTCAATTCACGGGTTCATAAAGGTGTCATTGTGTGGTCATTTCCATTCAATAACAAAGAATTTTTCTTTCGTTTTTAATTAAGTTTGCCTTTACAAATATGTATATATTTCATTTTCAATATTAATAAAATAGCCTTTTCTGTGTTGTCAGAGGACTCCCAATATTTTGGTTTTATTTGTTTATTTGTCTTAATATAATACTTTTACATAAATAATTCATTATGAAAAATGACATAAATTATGATGATCAATTAAAGCTTTACTTTGAAAGTCACCAACCAATAATGACTAACCCGCCTCTTCATTGTTCCGAGGCGTCACATTTGTTGCATCAAAAAAGTTATTTTCGTTTAAACTTGTTATTTTGTGTAAAAAAATTAAATAAAACTTACGTCAGTCATTATTACCAATGACATAAATGTAAGTTAATATCTTTAATGATGTCATCGGTTAACGCAAAATACATAAGTACATGGCCATTTCTGAGTTGTCACATCATAAACCATGGGCCGTAATGATAATGAAACGACCGCTTCTATTTCGCTTTATTTCGTATTTATTTTATAAAATTACGGGTTTTTTTTTTCGAAAAATAGGAAGAATGAAGGTTCAAATAACTTTCTCGTAAATTTTGAAAACGTTTTTTTTTTTTTTGAAACATAAAAGTTAACGCGTTATCTAAATAACGTAGTTTAAGTGTTCACACATACTTGCCATACAAGCCATTATTACCAATTTATAGTTTGATGCTTAAACAGTCCAAACAGTCCATACAGTCCATAATACAGAGCACAGTAGAGAACATGAAAACAGAGAATCATCACAACAGTCTTCACCACATCTTCGTGCATAACATCCATATCACTGTTCCTCTGCTCGCCCAAATAATTGGGGTCATCACAGGTGTCAACCACAAGACACAAAATAGGGTAAGTCATGATAAACAAAATTTAAATATACGCGAAATATTAAATACATAAATATTAAATTTACGTACTAACTAAATAAAATACAGAAGACTTATTATAACAGTTATTATATATTTTTTTTCACATAAGTTAAATCATTTCTTTTCTATTCAAAACACATAGAAAATGCATGCTCATCTTTATTATATGATGCATGACTGAGATCTCAGCAACATCTAAATAATTATGGCCACTGTCAGATAACCCCACCCTCACCTTAGTGGAACAAACTTATCCATCCGGTCAGGGTAGCTCAGTGGCGCGTAGGATTATCACTCCCATCCATGTGATCATCATGGTGGTGTGGTCCTCACTGTTTCTACCCCCTAGTTATATGGACTCAGTTTAGTTATCTGACACTTCTCTTCATGAGATTTAACATCTCATCATCTCATACCCCACTGGGTATATGCGCATGAAAATGCATAACTGGTTCATTTTATCTCTTTATTATTTTATTTTCATCACCCCTTAACATCACAGAGTCATTTTCACAGGGTCTTCATCCCAGACTCATCACAACATCACAAGGTTACAGTTTTATCATCATATCATCACAGATAATGGTT
>PYAF01002877.1:938020-953561 GCA_007407185.1 Glycine tomentella
TTGGAGGAATTCAATTTGATTTTCTCTTCCTTGATTGCACGGATGGTAAGCTTGGATAAGTCCATTGTGATTTTTATTCTTTGCCATTTAATGCATATTCCTTTTGTTCCTTTGGACTTTATCTTATTAAGTCAAAGATTCTTCTTGTCTTTTAAAAATCTGCACTATGCTTTGCCACTTGCTAACTTTCCTTTCTTTCTTTTGAATTGGCCCACTTCCTCTTTATTTCCTTGGCCATTCCACGTAAACTTAAATCATGCAAAGCTGGTCCAGATTTTTCTTCCTCCTTGACCGTAGCACCTTTGGTTCCAATAATGCATGGTTTTGTTTTTTTCTTTCTTCTTCACCGTGGCTATATCTTTTGGTGCCTTGTCCTTTTCTTCCTAATTGACTTGCTTAGTTTTCTAGTTAGCTTGTGTGTGCTTATAGACTTAATAATAATTCCATCCTTCCCCTCCATTATGGGTCACACGGTTGGCCTTGTTTCAACAACTAGTTCTACACTTGTTTTCTTTTGAATAGCAAAAGCATATTTACTTGTTGGTTTACTTTATAACATTGCTAATCCTTCTTAATAAATAAGTCTATTTAACTTATAATTATAAGAAAACTCCTAATATTATGTTCATCGCTTTTATAAAATTTTCTAATAATTAGAATAGCTTAAATTGAATTTAGTTCAACAGGTGTATCAAATTCTAAAAATCCCACTATATAGTGAATTATAATTTTCTATCTGTCCTAAAGTATTTTCTTAAATCCATATTCAATAAATAAAATATTGGGTTGTTACAGATAACGTTTCTTTTGAACACTGTAACCGACGACAGGTTTTCATATTTGCTTTAGAATTAACCCTTCACATGCCATTTCATTGTTATCCCAACTTTTGGTTCCAACCGATTTCACTCTCCGTTAAAAGTTGCTATTCATTTTGGCTAACCTCATAGTCCATTGCTACCAAGTATGTCGACCAACGGTGACAACATCCATGTTGTTTTTGTCGGTCGTAAACTTGGGATTTACTTCACCTACGACGAAACATTTGCCCAAGTTAACAACTTAAGTGGAAGCCAACACACTTCTTATGAATCTTATGACGAAGCCAAAGAAGCTTACATCAAGTACTATTTTTTTCATGGAATTGACCCTGGCTTTATTGGAGCCCAGCCACAATTCGACGTCAAGCTATCTGATCCGGGAAAACATGGTCACTTGTGTTTCAATTATTTAGTTGTAACACGTTTTGTTCTTTGTTTATACATATTCTTTGTTAAAAAAAATTTCATTCAACCGTTTGTTTGTTGTTTACGTGACTTCGTTATTGTCGTTGTTCATTGTTCATTGCTGTGGCATACTTCTTGGCACACGTGCAACTTCCACTGCCCTGGTGCCCACTCCTTCTTTTTCCATTCAATGGACCCTCGTGATGTGGTTGTAATTTGTGTAGTTCGGCAATGTATTTTGCAAAATCGACGTCCTGTGTGTAATTTTTATTGTCCACATTGTTAATGTTGCATAATGTTTTTATGTTCAGTGGCGGTACCTACACGGCTGGCGGTGGAAACGTCGCACGCGGTGTTCATTTCGCAAGACTACATGCAAAATTTACGGAAGAAAATATGTTTCAAACTCAAGGTTGGACAACCGGTGTTCAAGTTGACGATGTCATCACTGTAGACGGCGTCCAATACAGGAAGTATTGTGCATCGGTCGATGTTGGGATGCTGGGCGACCCCATTGTTTCGATGGGTAGGTATGGGAAAGATGACTATGCTGCCAGAGAAGATGCTGCGGTCTTGTTGGCGTAGGATCTATGCCAACGAATTGGGAAAAAAATTAGGGACTTCAACTTTTACAATGTTGAGCGGCTTCAGGCTAAGCTGGAAGAGTTGGAAGATGAGAATGTCAAGCTTAGATTGCAGCTGGCCATGTTGAAGGACTCTTAAGTAGGCGAACGGCGGTGGCAATCTTAAAATCTTACATGGTTGCTTGTTCATTATTGCTTCCATGGTCAATCTGTACATGTAAAGTACAAGTTTTTTGTTTTTCTTGCTTTTGGTTATAATATTTTTGCCTTTACTTCAAAGGCCCTAGGGGCTAGGGCCGTGGACAATATTTATTTTTCCTTTTAATGTCATTTTCCTTCGTGTATTTGCAGTTCTTACGTAGTTTAAATTAAAAATGTTTAAAAAATTATTATGTCATAGTTGAAAATAATTAACCAGAATACAAACTGTAGCAATAAATATATTCTTTGTACATATTTTGCCAACCACGTTTTTTTTAATTATAAATCAATCACACCACTACTTTGTATATTAATTCAACCTTTATTATAACTGTGGCTTTATGAAAATATGTTATTTTGCTCATACTGTTTAAATTTTTTCCTATTTACTATTTTGTCCAATTATATTTTGCAAACAATGCAAGTCACACTTGAAATTAACTGTTACAATTTAATTTGACGGCTATTGTATATTGAAATTATATGATAACCTTAATGTACTTATAATAAACCCTAAAACTATAAAAATTGGTCTTCAAATTAATGTGTCCATCGAATTTGTTTAATTCAAAAAAAAAATTTAATTCAAAACATTCACATTTGCAACATATCTGATAATTGGAAATTTTAATTTTCGTGCCACCCTTGTTGAAATCCGAATTACTCGAGCCAATCAACGTAATGATGATAATACCCGCCGAAGCCGCCTGTCATTTAATTACCTAACTTTACAAGTGACAGACGTGTACGGATGGCTGACTGAAACGACTTGACAGACCCGCTTTCCAAGACTACACGAATGCCTTTCATCCACCACCCAAATTAATTTAATTCAATTTGTACCACGACCGATGCACCTCTTCGTGTGATTCTGTAAAGGACAAAATCCATTGCTGAATCCATTACAGATTTTGCTTTTCAGGTCCACGGTTTAGAATATTTTAAAATATCTCTTAACCATTATGAAGACAATAATGACAGAATGTGGAAAGGGTTACAGACAGACAGGTGTAACGGTTAGGCCCAATTATTTTTGTGACGGCACGTTTTTTGTGTAGCTGTCATTGGACCGATTAACTCACAATACCTTGCCCAATAACTTAGATCTAATAGCGGTTACTGCAGCACATTGCCCATTTGGTTCATCAAATAACCATTGTTTCACATTCTTCTTTATTAACTTCTTTCCCATAGTTCGTTGCACTCGTGTTCTGCTTTGCACCATTCTGTCCTCTGGCAACCGTTGCCGCCACCAGCAATTTCTGCTTTTCATATCAACAACTCACTGGCCATGGCGGATAACGCAAGCACTTACAAGGAGTGGGCTCTGATGATGATGAACATGAAAACGCGTGGACCGATACCTGCGTTTAACACGGTTTATGTCGCCGATCAGGTTAGGTGTCACATGCTTCTTCGAAACACTTGTACATACACTTATATCATGTGTGGCTACAATTATACATACAATATTCATCATGTTACTTTAAGTATGTAGCCATTTGCAGAGGTTAGTAAAACATTTGCGTACAATTGGAAAGAAGATTTAGAGACAACGTGGCTTTTACTTGACTGCCATGGCAACCGTCATGTCGTTGAGTATAACAAATCCCTCCAACATCCATCAATTGACCATGGATGGACGACCGTTGCATAGTATTATGGTCTCACAGGTCATGAGATGATGACGTTCACCCATTTTGGCTTCTCAGTGTTTTTAATCACCGTTTGGAAAAATCCTTCTCCACCACATGCTTTTCCTAAATGGCATTCACTGTACAGAAACAACCCAAACTCCACCATTTTCCGCTTCTTCCTAACCAAAGACAAGGTCTCCTCCAGCAGCGTTGTAAGTTTTAATATTTTTCTTGTATGCGCCTTGACTTCAATTGTCCATTGTTGACTGACAAAGTTTTGTTCGTAACAGTATGTGCCATCCCCCTCGTACCACTTCTTACGTGACTTGGAGTTCACCCACGTATATTTCGAAGGGACAATGCTGTGCAAGGTTGTCCTGAATCATTACAGAAAGACTGCAAAAATAGGAGTCGGCTAGAGGGAGTTTGCAATACAGAAAAATTTGTGTGAAAATTTAGTATTCACAATGGAGTTCCCAGATCCATGTTATCCCATTGTTCTTTGGTACACTACTTGAGAATGGCGTAGACAAAATCGTAAATTATGTTGTTATGATTTACGTCAGACTTAATATTTAATTTCCATGTTTCAGATAACATTGCCTATATCAGTGTTTTTAATTTGCATGTTTGGAAATTGACTATATCAGTATAACATGAACATTAACCTTTCAGCACACATGATGATATGTGTTGTCTGTGTTGATGGCAAATTTGACATTATATAGTTTATAGTTATACTTATATATGTATGTATATTTGTCATATTTGAATTGCTTCCGACAATTAGCATGTTATTTTTAATGTAATAAGTGAATAGCAACAAATGGGTACCCACATGTTATAATTAAATTGACCATTGAACTGATATTGTAAGTGTGTCGTTCTATGTATGCTCTTACAATACAGCTGATGATATTCACATCGGCATAACATTATTTCAACAATTCTTCCTCCTAAAATCATTGGTTGCGAATTTGAAGGCCCTATAGTTGTCTTAATAAAAAAAGTTGTATTGTTACTATTCAGGAAAAACAATTTTTAATACAAGTTTCCGTTAAACAATATTAAATATGTTTTACTGGGGTAAAAAATATAAATAATAATTTATAGACACAGTGGTTATATGAAGTTTATTATTTGAATTTCATTACAATTTAAAAAATATTGACTATACTTATCTAAAACAGTTTACTGAATGTAAAATGGAAAAGTAATTTTTAATATTTACAGTTAAAAATAACCAATCTATTGTATATGTCATTCGTATTTACAGTTAAAAAAACTCTATTATTTTTGATTTAAAACGGGTCACGTCCATTACCATAAATTTTTTAAAAAGTCAATCCGTTAATGTTTTTTTTTTAATTTGTTGGGATTTAGGTCAAATATTTTTGGGTAACATTGTTAATAAACAAGAAAAAAAAAGCAAAAATAGCAAAAAATAAATTAGCAAAATCTTTTTGTAATTTTACGGATAAACTTATCAAATATTGGGGTGCATTTAGTAATTTGTTATCATAAGCAATGTGACGACTTTAATTTGTTTTTTTGCTATTTGCACGCTACAACTTTAATTTGTTTTTGTTGCTATTTACATCCTCTATCCTACGACTTTAAAGTCGTGACATTGCTTACGACTTTAAAGTTGTAACCAATTGCTAAATGCACCCTAATATTTGATAAGTTTTTCCGTAAAATTACACAATTTTTTTTCAATTTTTGTTTTTTTTCTTTCTTTTTCTTTTTTATTAACACTCGTGTGGAGCTACACGACTTTGAAGTCGTGTGATGCTCCAGGAGTTCACTTTTTTTTGTTATTAATTTAATTATTAATTTTTTTTAAACGTCTTAAATAGTTTTTAAAATTGCATATTGATGTTTGTCTCCCTCTCTCTCGTATGAGTAAAAATTATTTAATATGCTTTATTTTAACAACATGTTTTAAAACACTTCTTATAATTAAAAACCATTCAAGTAAGTAACAGTTAAATTCCAAAACCATGGTTAGCATTATACAACTTTGCCTTATAGGGATCCGTACAATTCATTTCGATAAATAATTGTGTAGACACTTTACCAATTCTATAATGTGTATTAATTAAACGGAAGAATAAAAACCAAAACACGTGACACAGTAAATGATACAAAAATACAAAAATAATGCCTGCATTAAACAAATAGAAAAATTAATGTTGCACCAACCATAACCTTCAAATTAATAAATTAACTAAGTACGTCCACTGCAACTACCTAATTGCACCTCCTTTTTTCATATACGTGGTCAAAAATACTATTAAACATTTTTAGTTAATGATGTCCATTTAAAAATACTATCATCACAATACGGTAAAATATGTCAACATTTTTCACTGCGGTTTTGAAATTTCATACTCTTAATCAACATTTAAATGAATAATATATACAAGTATTGTTATTTTACATGTTACACTATGAACATAACAATACTAATTATTTTTAAAAATACTAAATATGTATAAGCACAACTTCATAAATGATTCACCAGTTTCACAATAATAATAATAACAAACATGTATCAAATTCCATCGCTTAATAATCATTATGCATTACAACAATTATGGTTATGTTATATCTTCCCAATGTCAGAAACTCAACATAATACATCTGTCTACACCCCATAACACATGATTATTATGCACTACTACAAATTATGTTTATGTCTTCCCACTGTCATATATATCAATCTACTACATGTGTACATCTTCCATTGACACTGTCTCATGTCTAATATATGTACATCCCATAAAAACATTCAAACTATCTCATTTCCAATATATGATACCATAATATTGTCAGAATAAAGTGTAAGGTAGAAGTGTAAACCAGTTCTTACAAACCATATCATAAACATTTAAATATAACAACAAAAACATAAATACTAAGCATCATAACTATTGTTTAACCAATGTACCAAAGTACATGGTTACTGGTGGGATCAACAAACTCCATTACAAAATCAATGTGTGGTTTCAGTTTTTTTTCTATTGCAAACTGTTTCCATCCAGCACCTATTTTAGCATGTCTACAGCCATGATTAAAGAGAATTTTAAATTCTCTGCTTTCATGAAGCACAATATGAGTAAATCCAGCCTCACTTAGAAATTTATACATCGTACATGGCAGATCCTGCAATACATACTCAACTATTACAATTTCATATATCAATGCCATTCATTATAATAATAATTTTACATACAATGTAAACACCATTTCCTTACCAAATTACTACTGCTGATTTTATTTTCGGTCAACATCACACGAAATATCATAGCGTTAGGGTTTGATTTGTAGAAAGAGTGTCAATGTGGAAATTCATTTGGCAGACGGTGAGTTTTGTGGACAGTCATGAAAAACAGAGATTTCCGATGCAGGGTTAATGTCACAAAATGGTCTCCTTGAAGACTATAGTACTCTCTTATTTCCCTCCATCCATCAACAATTAACGGCCTCTCCAACGACTGATTGAATTTGACAACATGACGCTTGCCATGGCAATCTACCAGATGCCATGTGTCATCCAGCATTTTTTTCAAAGCTAACACATAACTTTTCCGTTTCTGCATAAGGCTACATATTGAGTTGTGTTTAGACATTAGTGCCAATACTCTAAAAAACATTAACATAATCAAATTAACGCATATACTGTACAAAAAATTAACAAAGTCTACATGCTAACCGTGTCCTTCATATGCACTACACGAGTGCTGTATTCAGGTTTCCTCTAACACGACTTCATTTGTAAGGCCATTTCCTTATCATTTTCACTAATTCCAGACATTTCTACTAAATAAAATACAGGCAACGAAAATTGAAAATCATACAGGAAAAACATGCAATGCTCAATCAGTCAACATGTTAAACAATAATATATATGATATTACCATGCAATAACCTTATGAACCAAACCACAAATCCTAATGAAACAAAACACAAAACTGGTAAGCATGACCATTGCAAAAAACCATCTTAAATACTATCCATTGATCAACTCCCAAAATTTCACACAACCAGTTATTTAACAGTGGATAACATTGACAAATCTCAAAAGCCCATTTCGAAAATGAAATAACAAACTGCATAATAAAAAAGTGGGTGCACAAAGCAAATTAGGCCCAACTAACAATAACGCTTCTTCTCTCCTTCTTCTCAATGCTGGTGCGCTGTCTACTTTCCATTTCTAATGACCTATTTTCTCCTTCTGTTCTCACTGCAGGCTATCCGTCTTCCGCCTCTGCTTAAACCACGGTCGACGGCTACATTCAACGGTGCCATATGGGTCTGCCGCTGACTCACAACAACAACACATGACAACGCATGACGCCCACGAACGAAATTTGGACAAAACATTACCATCAAAATCAAAAATATTTACTACATACCAAGATAACACACCATTTTTCTAATAACAAAAATGTGAAAACCCAACCTCATCTACATGTAGGAAAATCATATCGAACCTGGTGTTGCACACAAGTCAGTCGTGGATGTATTACCGTCGTCGTCTGATGCGCCAACAATGTCCTCTATCGTCTCTCTCTATGGCCTTCCACAAACGAACACTACCAAACTCTAAATCATTATATCGGTTAAAAATAACATGGAAAAAAACTTTTAACCAAGGGTAATATGGTCATAATACACGTTATTAAAAAATATAAGGCAACTTCAGCGGTCAAGGCACATTTCCCAAGGGCTAGGGGCAATAAGGGAATAATGCAAAAGTCATTTAAATTTTAAATTCGAAAACCAAAATGAGTTAACCAGCCACACAGTTCCCGAGACGGTTCCGAAAAGGCAGATCTGCTACACGATTTCAATCCAACGGCCAGGAATGCGTTTCGTAACTTACGAAGCAGTTCCACTTGCGTACCCTAGACACCGTCATAATAACCATTAATCTTGAGCATATGCTAAGCCAGCTAAGTCTTGAAGCTTTGTTCTAAAAGATAATCATCAAATGTGTGCCACATATATGCTTCATCTCTGGACCATAGCACTTTGTTGGTATTTTGGAAGTAGGGTTTATGAACAATGGCTATTGTGGTCTTTTTCTTTATCTAATGGAAAAAATATCCTCTTTGGTAAGAAAAATCAATGTCCTTTTTAAATTCTCTTCTCCACCAAGATAGCCGAGAAAACTATTCAACCAAAGTCCGCAAGTAATAATTGTTCTTACCAAAATTTGAAAGTGTCACACACCAAGCTGGATGTGGTCTAAGTGAGTTCTAGACTTTGTATGTCGGACGGTGAGTTGACCTTGTTAAGGAGGGGGACTTGGAAAAAAAAGGAAAGGACTCTGACGCTTAAGTAAGTACATCAATTATGGGAGCATAATTGAAGGTAAGTGTCTGAGGTGGTCTCGAAGTATGTTCACCGTGGGTGAATTTGCAGTATGAATGAATGTATAAAAGTGTAACACCCCGTAGGCCTCCGACGTGTTATCATTAATAATATCAGATTAGCGCATAAAACATAGTTTATAAAACTTAGCGGAAGCACAGAATCACTTTTCTTGATACATTATGTATGGAATCACAAATATAAAGCATCTCACACACATAACATACATCTATCACGCCCCTGCTGATCCAGTTTTTCATATCATACATCATAAAGATAGATAACTACAAGACTTAGGCAGATAGTCACATGTACAACAAATATATACTCAGGGAAAGTCTCATATCATAAACTCATATAGTTCTGTACATATATACATCAGTTTCCACACCACTCTGTGGGAATACAAAAGAATATCAGCCCTTCTCGAGGGTATACAGAACTATACATCAAAACAGAATCAAAATAGAGCCTTCAAGCTCTCCATGCCGCTCCTCAGTCAAGCAGCCTAGTCTCTGCTGGGCCTCTTGCCCTGAGACTGATCTTCTCTTCTAGAATGATCACCTAAAATCATAGAAAACCCCACACGGGGTGAGATAACATATCTCAGTAAGCTCAGAGTCCTTGGGAAATCATTCCCACCCTGGCTCATAGATCCACGACACGCATACAGGTAACATAGCACACATGGCCCACTGGCCTGGCCCTCTGGCCCACATCATAACAGAATCATAATCATAATCTCAACAAATGACAGGTGGCAGAGCTCCTCAATGCCTGGTGGAGCTCCTCAACGTCAGTACCTGTCAATATATGGCAGATCTCCTTAATGCTATGGGCGGAGCTCCTCAACGCCCAGAATACCCGACAGAGCTCCTTAATGTCGGTAGTCATCTATTGGCCAATGGGCAGAGCTCCTCAACGCCTTGAATACACGGCAGAGCTCCTCAATGCCGGTATTCATCTATTGGCCAATAGATATCTCAATCACAACAGCTATCCCAGTCACAGCATACATATATCCAATGCAGAGGCATATAAAATCAATACAAACAATGCCATAGCCAATGCATGCATCATGAATCATGACCAACACTCCCTAGGAGTGTGGTGTGCAACCAAAGCGGGAATTCATCCCCTAGAAACACTGAACTTACCTGGTAAGGGATCACTCTGCCGTTCCTTTCCAGGTCTGTGGCTCCCGCCACCAATAATCTCAGAATCAAAGCCTAATCAAGGCACATGCAATTTCATATCAAAATAAGCCCTCAGGCATACAATTCACAGAACATATTATATTAGAATTCCCCTATCCTAGGGTTCAGTCATATTCAGCCCCACACAAGGCTGTCCACAGACCATTCAAGGTCCCTCAAGGCTGAATACCAAGCCTCTGAGTCATCTGGACTCAATACTCAATCACACAAGGCACAGTTTCCTCAGCCTTAACCTCAATTATCACTAGAACGGACTGAGTTCCACTCAAAGTCTCGTTCAACTAGCCACTTAGGCTCAGCACAACACAATCAAGGCCCTAGCCTATCAGAGAACCATCAACAAGTGACTCTACACAAGTCACACAGGCATATACAGAGCCAAGATTCAAAGTCATCTAAATCAAAAAATGAAAGCTAATCATTCATCTATTCATCGCTCTGAACAAGTTTCTCAACAGGACCCTGGGCTAATTCTAGCCCCAGCTCATATGGGTCACTATTCACAAACACCCCCAGGATCAAAATTAAACGGAGAAACTTGAATATCTTACCTCAGAGACGACTCAGAAGATCTCAAGACAACTTCCTCAAGCTCTATTGTCTTTTCTAAGCCTTGAGTCTCAACCACTCTCAAGTTCTCTGAGGTTTCTCACTTGAGAACCCACTTCTCACTCAAAATGGGGTTCCAAGAGCATGAAATGAAGGATTAAAGCTTCACAAGGGTTTATCTCAAGATTAAAGGTCTTAGGGAGGTGTTTAGGCTAGTATATAGGGTCCTATAAAGCTTGGAACAAGCTCTAATGGAGGTTGGGTCGTGGGGAAGAAGAAGGAGCTGACTTTTCCTTCAAAAATCGCGTTTGACCCTTATATACTCAGCCTGCCCGAGGTCTGGCGCGATCCGCGCCACAATGTCGGTGGTCCGGCGCTAACAGCGCTAACCCCGCGCCATCAACGCCAACTTCCCGAGACCTGTGGCGCCACCCGCGCCACCTCTGGCGCCATCAGCGTGAAAATCCAGAGAAAACTGATTTTCCAGGGCACTTCTGGTGCTATCAGCGTGATCCTTGACGCTATCAGCGTCAACTCCTAAAACAAATGGCGCTGGCCGCGTGGTAATTCAGAGAGAATGGGTTTTCCAGGCCACTTACCGCGCTAACCGCGTGACCTATGGCATGACTCGCGCTGGCTGGAAACCTCTAGCGCCCCTGGCGCCACATTGACGCCCCTAGCGTCAGCTTCCAGTGGGTCTGGCGCCATCCGTGCGGCACCCTTAACAGGGTTGATAAGATAAACAGATAATAACAGACTATTATATAATTCAAATAGAAGATAATGTGTACCTTGTAGATAGTCTATTACTTACAGATAAATAACAACTCGTAGATAATCTGAGATCTGATAGGACATAAAGTGGTTACACTTATTTGAATAAATAATTGTAACAAATAATCTGTTGGCTAGGAAGACCCGACTGCTGAGGGTTGACGTCCGCGCTTCTATAGCAGAGCTTACATGGAGGGCGGACACGTGTACAGTGACCCCACAGTAATGGCCACGTGTAATTTTACTATTTTATACAGTACATAAGCCCCCCAGCCTCTGAGCTAGCTTGCGGGCGAAAGAGGGTGAGTAAGCGTTGATGGAGAATGTCCAGTGTCATTGGTGTTCTTGAATAGTAAGAGAATGGTGAGCTCAAGAAGCCCTCGAGGGTGGACAAGTGATGTTTGATGTTGATGTTGATAACTTTGAGAATTATAAGTGTGGAACTTTGTCAAACCCCCTAACTTGGACGCGTTGTTTGGGTTGTCATTGTTGAATTGTCCGGGGAGGACATACATTTGTTCTGTAGGTGAGGTCAGCCATGTTAAGCAAGTGAAGTATCTCGATTGAACACTTTTGCCAATATTAATAGTTGGAGTATGCATTGAAGCGAGTGTTACACTTTATCTTTTCCCCAAGTGCGTGCAGCACACACGTCGTACTCGTGTATACGTGTCACTTAGTGAGTGGGCACGTACTAGAGTCATGTGGTAGTGGGTGAGTGAAGATTGATCATGGTGCGAATTGCAAGGGAGGCATTTCACGTCCCGCCAGTAACTAAAAAGTTACGCCTTCCTTTAAATGGATGGGACGTTTGACACTGCCCTTATCTCTTTCATCCAAGGTACCGTCTCTTTGCTTATGAAAAATGTCTGTTTCTCCCATTTCTGACTCCACTCTAGGTATGGGAGGTAGCGATTCAGGGGGCTCGATTGAGCAACCCTTTTTGCGTGAGGTGATATCCGTTGGTGACTCCTCGGAGGAAGAGACCCAACACGGAGTTTCTGATGATGAGTCTTCCTCTTAAGTAAGGAAGGTTGACTCTTGTCGTGCTGGTGAGGGCACTTCTCGCCTTCGCCAGAGGGTGAGGCCTTTCGTTTCCCCTAAGACTAGGGAACCTCAGTCGCTTGTGATTCTTCCCCTTCTACTCTTGGAAGGAAGAGTGGCGTTGGAAATGTCAGGGCCTCTCCTCATGTGCGGCATAGTCACAGTGCTGGGTCACTGTCGTCCACCCAGTCATGCCTGGCTATGAGTGGGTGAGAGAGAATGTTCTTAAGTACAAGTCTTCTCTTACTTCACCAGCTTACGTCAATGCCATGTGCCATCAACTACGGTTGATGACACCTGAAGACTTCTGCAAGATTGTTATTGAAGCTTGCAGGAATGATGACTTCCCTTTCTTAAGGGCGGCGCGAGGTTCCTTGTCCTTCTTTTTTATGTATAGGTGCCTCTTCGAGGTGTTGGGTTTACTTCTTCCCTTTCCTCTTTTTAGTGTGCTCTTTTGGACTTCTTGAATGTGGCACCCTCCCAACTTCACCCCAATAGTTGGGCAGTGGTAACGGCGTTCGAGATTTTGTGTTAGTTCTTCAATATCTGGCAAAGTGTGTCGGTCTTTTTGTTTTTCTTCCAGACGAAGCTGACAGGGAAGGTTGCTTGGGTCTCCTTACACAGCTTGTCCAAGAAACTGTTTGAGGTTGACTCCAATGTCTTCCGTCACTTCAAGGACCGCTCTTAAGAGTCCGTGATAGTGGTGTCATGGACGATGGCCTACCATTGATGGTTAACTGGGATGGGAAGCCACACTTCCCATTCTATTCACAATATGATCCCACCAGGTTCAAGTCATTCGACTAGGATTTGTTGACCCTGGTGGAGAGGACTGTAATACCCTGAGTTTTAAGCATGAGTTAAGCTTAAGATTAGTTATATATAATCATGTATTAGTTCCCCAAGAGAGGGAAGCTTAAGAAAAGCAGGAGGCTGTGTTGACCAGTTGGCACGATCCGCGTGGGGTGTGGCGCGATCAGCGTGGAATGGTCGAACAGATGGTGCTATCAGCGCGGGTATGGCGCGACCAGCGCGAGAGGTGAGAATCAGGGTAATGGGTTCGAACAGCTGGCGCGATCCGCGTGGATCTGGCGCGACCAGCGTGGATGGTTCGAACCTGTGGCGCGGCCAGTGCGGTTGTGGCGCGATCCGCGCGGGAACCCAAATCTGGGCTGTTGATTCGAATGGATGGCACGGTTTGCGTGGGCATGGCGCTAACTACGTGGGATGTTCGAGTATATGTGCGATCCGCGCGAGGTCTGGCGCGGTTAGCGCGAGAGGTTGAATCAGGGTTGTGCTTTCGTCCAGTTCGCGCGATCCGCGCGGGACACGGTGCGATCCGCGCGAGACCATCAGATCAGTTTTAAATAGCTCATTTCAGAACGCGGAAAAGGGAGAGAGAAAGGCTTCTTCTTCTTCCTTTTGCCCTAGACCTCCATTGTTGACCATCCCAAGCTTCCTTGAGCCATAGACCTTGACCAAAACACATTCCTTTGGCTTTTGATTGTGAGAGAAACACATTGGAAGCTTGAATCACTCATCTTTTCTCATTAAAAACCCCTTTTGAGTGAGATTTTGGAATCCCCAAGAAAAAGCTCAGAGAACTTGAGAGTGGCTGAGACCCATTGCGTGGGAAGGACACCAGAGCTCGAGGAGGTGGTCCTAGGGTCTTCCTTGACACCGTTGAGGTAAGAAACTCAAGTTTCTCCGTTTGATTTTGAGTTTGGGGGTTTGCATGAACAGTGACCCATATGTGATGGGGTTGGAATTAGCCCAGGGTCCTGTAGAGGATTATGTTCAGGGGGTTATTGTGATGATGTTAGAGCCTTCAGAAATCATTATTGATGAAGTTTGATTTTGGCTCTGAGTTGCTCATGCATAAGAGAAAGAGCTGAGTGCATGGTTATTGTGAACCCTAGAGTAGAGGATAAAGTGCTCTTGGGATGGTAAAGATGTTGTTTATGAGATGATATGGGTTGTATTATTGAGCTTGGACATGATAAGGCTAAGGCATGGATGTGCTTTGTGTTAGCCTGAGCAGAGTCTTAGAAGAGACTCTGGAGCCTTGGTTAGGCTGAGAAGGATCCTAGTGAGGGTCTGTGCATCACTTGTGAAGTGATTGGATACGTGTTCTGTAGAAAGGGATTGTAGTTCCTTTCGTTCTAACGGCTTAGGACCGTTGTTGATACGCTATGTGTTTGCTTATGTAGGACGTGAGCTTGATATCTCTAGTGGTGGTAGCCACGGTACCGGGGAAGCCGGTGTTTTGCTTAGAGCAGGTAAGCTCTTGGTCCTTGATTGTATGTCCTTTGCTATGTTTCACCATGCTCCAAATGGAGGGATCGTTTGATGTGAATAATTGTATGTATGTGGAACATGAATGTGGATATGACTGATTATTAGATTGTATACTATGCCCTGTGATGGGAACTGATATGTGTTGAATTGATATGCTGAGAATGTAAGCTGAACCCTTTGATGAGGGAATGATATGTAATGATATGTATATGCTTGAGATGTAAGCTGAACCCTTTGATGAGGGAATGATATGTAATGATATGTATATGCTTGAGATGTAAGCTGAACCCTTTGATGAGGGAATGATATGCATTGAATGTATATGCTTGGGATGTATGCTGAACCCTTTGAAGAGGGAATGATATATATATATATATATATATATATATATTGGATGTGAATGCTGTGATATGAGATTGGTTGATATGATTATGAGCCATTCAGCCTGTGATAGGCGTGATTGATTATTAGACTGAATGTGAATTCTAGAATTGAATGGATATAATCCTATGGTAGTAGGATAGACGACTTGAGATTGAGTAAGACCTGCAGTGAGATGTTCCTGTGATATAGACGTAGCCTCCCGAACGGAGATGTTCCTATATGCACAGATGTAGCCTCCTCAGGCA
>PYAF01002877.1:953661-964759 GCA_007407185.1 Glycine tomentella
CTCAGGTTCCCACAAAATTTCCAAAATCATTTGGGCATTTTTGACCTAAAGGGTATTTTGGTCATTTTCAAAAATGTCCAAGGGCATTTTTGAAATTTTTATCTTAAGGGTTTCCTAGAAATTTCTACTTTATGGAAATAGTGAGATAGTTACTTCTATCCAATTATCATCACATTTTTAAAATTTTGAGGATGTTACAGATGTAGCCTCCTAAAGTGGAGATGTCCCTATATATACAAATGTAGCCTCATGTAGATGATTGAATCCTGGCATGAGATGTTCCTAGTATATAGATGTAGCCTCCTGAGATGAGATGTTCCTATATATCTAGATGTAGCCTCTGCAGGATAGGGTTGGATGTGATGAATGGCGGTATGCCATGAGTATAGCCTGATTGTGGTCAGGTAGTGATTTATGCTATGAACGATTGTAGGCCGTGTTTGAGGCACCTGGTTGTGGCCAGGTGAATGAGAATTGAGAATTCTGAGGATTGATAGTATGGTTGAGATTCCAGTGATGAATCTGAGAATGAATGTCCTGGATATACCATTTCTATGTTTTTGTTTGGAAGTGAACCAGGGGAAGGAAATACCTTCAAGGGCCCTGAGTTTACTGGGATTTTATATCTCACCCCGTGTGTGGGGCTTATGTTTTGCAGGTGAATCCTCAGGAGGAGCAGACAGATCCCAAGGCAAGAAGCCTATGCAGGGATAGCTATGATTTGTAAACCTTAGGCTAGATGATATGAGCAGATGGCTCTGATGTTTTGCATTATGCCTTTGGTTTTATTTTGTACCCTGAGAGGGAGTTTGTATGTATAGTTTTGTATAAGACACAGAAACTTTATGTATATTCACCATATTAAATGTACAGTGTATATGATGATGGCATTTTTTGATGCCCTTTTCTTTTATGGTATGCTTCCAAACTGCTTAACTCTGATGATTATTGTTAATGATAGTGATTAAGGCTGAGTAATGACCCTGGTTAGCTGGGGCGTTACAAGGATAGACAAAGCGATCCTGTGAGGTCCGCCGAGGGTGCTACCGAAGGCTGACCCTGGATATTTAAGGACCAGTGAGGTCCCATCGAGAACGTCGTCAAAGGCTAAATCTGGACTTTTAAGGACCTGTGAGGTCTCATCGAGAGCGTCGCCAAAGGCTGGCTCTGGACTTTTAAAGACCTATAAGGTCCCACCGAAAGCACCGTCAAAGGCTGACTCCGGACTTTTAAGGACCTATGAGGTCCCACCTAAAGCACCATCAAAGGCTAACTCCAGACTTTTAAGGACTTGTAAGGTCCCACCGAGAGCACCGTCAAAGGCTGACTTCGGACTTTTAAGGACCTGTGAGGTCCCACCTAGAGCGCCATCAAAGGCTGACTCTAGACTTTTAAGGACCTGTAAGGTTCACCAAGGGCGCTACCGAAAGCTAACCATAGGGTTTGTGAACCTGTAAAGTACCAGGATTTGGTCCTGTGTTTTGCTATGTTCCTACAAAGTTGACACAAGTACATGTAATTCAAAAAGAGAAATACGTTTTATTAATGTGGCGATTAAACTACATATTCCCTTGTCGTTCTTCGGATGGGCCTCATTAAAACCTCTCAAGCCAAAACCCTATTTTTTTCTAGGGACCAAAAACTTAAGTAGTGTTAGACTATTGGCAAGCGTACCAATGTCACTATAGGTTACAGAATTTACAAAGAGATCATCCCCACAGGGACTTGAGTTACTCAGTTATTTCGGATAAAAGTAATAGTTTAATAGTTATGCACAATAAAGTTGATTGGAATATCATGGGTTCGTGAAAGTAACAGAATTAACGAAAATATAGAAATAACGGATTTAGTGCGTTGGAAATATGGAAAATTACCAAAACAATTAAAATGAATTTAACTAATTCAAGAAAAAGGTAGGATTGGATTTCATCATCCATACCCTTAGTATCCAATTAACATTAACACATGAATCATTTTCTAACATTACTGATGCACATATTAAATCACCCCGAATCGATCCCTCGCATTCGAGAATCCTAAGGATATTTATTGCACATCGATCCCTCGCATATGAAGTAAATAACCCAACATTACAATCATAATCTCGTGCTATTTGCAATCAAAACGTTATGCTATATTCCTAGCAACGTAACGTAAAGAGTAGAAAAGATTCACATGTATATATATATCAAATATCAAAAGAGATACATACGGGTACGAAGATTACATCCAATCCTTTGGAGAAACTAGCTGATCCTTAGTCTTTTCCTGCAAGACTTTTTCTCCGTTTCTCTCTTTTTTCTCCTCCTTTTGCATGATTCTTTGCCTCTGGTTCGTTCTTGTTGTTGCTGGTCTTCATTTGCATGGATTTATACACTTTTGGTCCAAGAGGTGCCAGACCAACTCGCCTAGGCAAGTTGGTTGCTTATTTCTGAAGAAAGGTAGCTCGCCCAGGTGAGCTGATTGCCTCATGGAGAGGTAATCTCATTAGCCCAGGCGAGCTAATTGCTGGCCTAGGAGAATTTCACTTTTGGAATTTCGTTAAATTGACCTTTTTGATCTTTATCTTGTCTTGGATTTTGGATGCAACACATACCTATTAAAACATCAAAATTGAATGGATGAATCTTCCAAATTTAAACAACAACATTTAAAAATATACAAAATATAAAACAACTAGAATTAGGGTAACTTTATAATACAATTATTGAAATAAAAAGATAAGGTAGCATTATAATCACGAAAATAACTAAAATATGGCACTTATCAAGTAGGAAAAAGAGTATGCCATCCGGCCTTTGAATCATCAGTTGTAGTAGAACTTCATGTGGGTTGCTTGTTGAATAAGAAAGTCTTTACAAATGTAGCTAAGGGGCTCGAAAGCAGCGGTTCACCAGGCGTACTACTGAACATCGATTCTCTCTCCTGAACTATAAATAATTCTTTCTAGCTAGCAACTAAAAAAAACTACAAGCAACTACATCAACAACCCCCTAGGAGAGCCACCGACTCCAACTACCGTCCATGTACGATCCATACTAGATCTGACGTAGCATTCCATGTTCTTGGAATGTCTTTACCACTCAATTCTTGTAGCTTGTAGGCTGCATTGTCCAGGCTAGTGACAATCTTGAATGGGCCTTCCCAATTGGGTCCAAGCTTTCCTGTGTGAGGAGCTTTTCTAGCTTTACCCCGGACACGCCAGATTAGGTCGCCTGGTTGGAAGGTTCGTGGTTGAACCTTAGTGTTATATCTTCTTGTCATCCGAAATTTGGTAGCCTCTTCTCTGATTCTGATCATGTCTTGAATTTCCTTTGTAGTTTCTAGTTTGAACCTCATGTTTTCCTCACTGTGTTGTTCTTGAAAGAGCCTTCTTGTCGATGGTTCTCCAAATTCAACGGGAATCATGGCGTTTGTGCCATATGTGAGTCGAAAAGGAGTTTCATTTGTAGCACTATGAGGTGAACAGTGATAGGCCTAGATTATGCTGGGGAGCTCTTCCTTCCAGAGACCTTTAGACTTGTCAAGTCTAATGCGTAGGGCTCGAAGGATGACTTTGTTCGCTACCTCCACCTGACCGTTGGTCTAGGGATGTTCGACAGAGGTGACAAGGTGCTTGACACCTAGCCGTATGAGAAAATCTTTGTAGGTCCGTGCCTTGAACTGTATACCATCGTCAGTAACGATAGCAAAGGGTAGACCTTACCTGCATATGAGATGTTTACACATGAAGGTTTCTACTTCACTGGCCATTACCTCACGTAAGGGCTTCGCTTGCATCCACTTGGTGAAGTAGTCGATGGCCACCAATAAGAACTTGACCATTCCTGGGGCTTTTGGTAGTGGCCCTAAGATGTCCATCCCCCACATAGTGAAGGGCTAAGGAGAAGTCAGAGTGTGAAGGTTGTCAGGGGGAGTCTGTGGGTCATCCGCAAACTCCTGACACTTTTTGCACCTCCGGATGAAATCGAAGGCGTTGGTCCTGAGTGTTGGCCAGTAGTACCTTGCTAATACTACCTTGGTGACAAGAGAGTGCCCCCTGTATGGAGGCCGCAAGTCCTTTCTTGGAGCTCTCTTAGGACGTAGTTCGCTTGTTGACTGTCCAGGCACTTGTGTAGAGGTGCTGTCAGCCCTCTTTTAAAGAGTTCACCATCGAGGATGACTAAATGGCTAGCTTTCCTCTTTAGACATCGGGCCTTGTTTTCATCTATCGGTAGTACCCCCTTGGTGAGAAAATTTCTGTAAGGGGTCATCCAGTTAGGTTCTTCCTCTTTGCCTGCCATTACCTCTTGGGTGTCTATGGTGGGAGTTTTGAGTGTCTCCTGGATGATGGTTTTGAGCTGCCCTGTCTTCTTAGTATTGACCAGCTTGGAGAGCAGGTTAGGCCTAGTGTTACTCTCTCGGTATATGATACATTTCAAAACACTTGAAGCTATCGATGAGTGTCTTGGCCAAGTGATAATACTGGAGGAGTATAGCTTCTTTAGTCTGGAATTTGTTGGCGACTTGTCCCTAGACGAGTTGCGAGTCAGAGTAACACCTCAGACATTTAGCCCGACTTCTTTTGCGAGCTTAAGGCCTGCTATGAGTGCCTCACACTCAACTTGGTTGTTTGAAGCTTTGAAGTTAAGCTTGAGGGCTTGCTCTAGCGAGATGTTGCCAGGTCCCTCAAGAATGATTCCTGCTTCGCTTTCTTTCACATTGGATGCTCCGTCCATGTAGAGATTCCACTATTCTGGGGTGGATTTGTTTTTCCCCACAAATTCTACTAGGAATTCCGCCATGAATTGTGTCTTCATAGGACCACGAGGTGCATACTGAAGGTCAAATTCTAACAATTCGACTGACCATGCCACCATCCTGCCTGCAAGTTCAGATTTCTGTAGTACCTGTTTGATGGGATAGTTAGTTTTAACTATCACCTGGTGACTTTGAAAATAGGGTCGAAGGCATCTGGTGGAAGTGACTAGTGCCAAGGCTATCTTTTCTATCATTTGATAGTGTTTCTCGATTTCACGTAGCATGCAGCTGGTGAAATAGATAGGGAGTTGATGTTTCTCTTCTTCTTGGACAAGTCCTGAGTTGCCATCCTCATTCGCCACTAAGAGATATAGAAGCAATGGTGTCTCCGGTCTAGGTCGACTCAAGACAGGCAGTGCAACGATTGTCTTCTTGAATTCCTCAAAGGCCTACTCGCAAGCTTTGTCCTAGAGGAAAGGTTCAGTCTTGTTGAGCAACCTATAGAAAGGATTCGCCTTTTAGGCGCGTTTTGGGAGGAATCTGGACAGAACTGCTAGTCTTCCGTTCAGTATCTGAAATTCAGTGACGTTGGTTGGACTATGCATCTACAGTATGGTCATACATTTGTCTGGGTTGGCTTCAATTCCACGATGTGTGATCATGAAACTAAGGAATTTTTCGCCACCTCGAATGTGCATTTTTCAGGGTTGAGACGCATGTTATACCTCCGTACTTCTTCAAACACCTCTTCTAGTTCCTTTAAGTGTTGGGTCATACTTTGAGATTTGCCGACCATGTCATCAATGTAGACCTTGACATTGCGTCCGATCTGTTTTTTGAAGACCCAATCCATTAGCCGCTGGTATGTGGCCCCTATATTTTTTAGGCCAAAAGGCATGACCTTGTAGCAGTAGTTGGCATCTTCAGTAATGAATGTCGTCTTCTATTCGTCTGGGGTGTGCATCCTGATTTGGTTATACTCAAAGTATGCGTCCAGGAAACTCAGGATCTAGAACCCTGACGCACCATCGACCGGTCTATCAATGTTGGGCAATGGGTACGCATCTTTTGGACATGCCTTGTTGAGGTCGGTGAAGTCTGTGCACATACACCAATTGCCGCTGGCCTTTTCGACCATTACGATGTTGGCAGGCCAGGTAAAGTATTTTACTTCTCCGATGAAGTTGGCCTTCAGTAACTTGTCGACCTCTTCTTTTATTGCCTTGTATCTTTCTTCTCCTATCTTCTGCTTCTTCTAGGCTATCGGTTTGGAATGTGGACATATTGCCAGCTTGTGGCATATGATGCTAGGATCGATGCTCGACATGTGAGAGGATTGCCAAGTGAACAGGACCGCGTTTTTGTGGAGCACATCAACCATGTGTTTGTGCTTGTGACCAGTGAGGTCTTTGCTGAGTTGTGTACATTGTCGTGTTTGGGTTCGAGCTGTAATTTGACGAGTTCCTCCATTGGCTTTGGTCCTTTGTCGACGTTGTCATTGCGTGGATCTACATCGAAGGTGTCGTCCTAGTGAGCTGTATAGACAGTTAGGATATAAGGGGTGAACCCTTTGTCTATGCTCATAACCTGGCTAGTACCCATGAAAGTGGGATGGTATCTGCCCGACTCCCTGCTGGGAGGATACAGTGACACTTTCAAACTCTTTGCGTAGCACTGTCGAGCTTGTTTTTGATTTTACTTTACGATGACTATTTTCCCAATCATGGTAAGGAATTTTATCTTCAAGTCAGGCGTGAAGATGATTGCTCCAAGCTCGATTAGCATTTTCTGTCAATCAAAGCAAGATAAGAGGTGTCTATATCGACAATTAAATACCTGATGGTAAAACTCCGTGAGAGTGAACCCTTACCGAAGGTGGCCATAAGGTCCATGTATCCCCGGGTTTCTTTCCTTTCTCCTGCAAAGCCTAGGAGAGGTCCAAGGTAAGGTCGAATCATGTCTGATGAGACCTCCAACTTTTGAAAAGTCTTTAAGTATAGAATGTCAACGGAGCTACCCTGATAGTGAGGACCTTAGACACTTTGAAGTTGACGATTATAAGGGAAACTGCCATTGGGTCATCCTGGTTGACAGGATTGATCCCTTTGCAATTTGCATTTGTGAATGTAATAAGAGGGAGGCTCCATGGTGGGGGAGCATCGAAATAGTTGATATCGATGTCCCGTATAGCATGTTGGTGTCTCTTTCGAGATTGGTTGGATGATCCTCCATAAGAGAATTGGCCCGCAATGGTGTTGATTAACCCTCGAATGTGTTGGGTAGATTCATTCTCCTGTTGGCGAGGAGGCTGACGCTCTTGTTTAGGTTGTTGTTGCCTATGTCTTCCCCTGTCTTCTATTGTGTCTCTTCTTCTGTCCGCATCCTGGTTCCTGTATTGGTCTTCAGGTCGCCCCCCATGTTTGTTTCTGGTTGGGTGATTCTCGAGTCTTTTTACGAACCGCGATAAGTACACTGCTTGGATGAGTTCTTCAATCTTATCCTTCAGGGCCCAAAACTTTTTAGTATTGTGGCTATTGTGCGATGAAACCTACAGTATTAGTTTGGATTCGCTCCTGGCTTGAGAGTGTTGGTAATTTCACCTGCACCTCCGTATTAAAGGCTTCTTCCATTATTATGGCCCAATTGACCGTTAGGGGAGTGTATCTCTCATACTTGGGTATTTTCAGGAGAGGCTGGTGTTTATCCACCTTCTACTTCTTGTCCGATCTTTGTGGGTCGACTTTGTTTGTCACTTCATGCTTTTCTAGCTTCTGTCGGACCTCATTCTGGAACCTAGACATTTCCTCCATCTGTATGTACCCTTTAGCCCATTCACGTATCTCGTCCATGCCAGAGGGAGGTTTCTTGCACAGATTGTCCATGAACTTGCCCGGTCGTAATCATAAAGTGTAATGCTACCTTAGGATTGAGGTTTCTGATTTGAACAACTACTCATCTGAATCGTTCCATGAACCTTCAGAGAGGTTCGTCATCTGCTTAACGTAGAGTGGCTAGTGCAGCAGAAGTTAACCTGTGAGAGCAGCTAGTCGCATATTGTGCATTGAATTTCTCGACAAGGGTGCCAAAACTTTTGATGGACCTTGGCGGGAGTCTACCGTACCATATCAAGGATGCTCCCTTGAGAGAGGTAGTAAACACTTGACATAGTATCGCGTCATTATTTGTGTACAAGTTTGCCTGAGTAAGGAAGGAATCCAGATGCTTGTTTGAATCAGTGTTGTCGTCGTACCTTTCTAGATGCAGAGATTTCCACCCAGAAAGAAGGTCGACTTCCATAATACGATCTACAAAAAGGTGTCATCGTGTTGTCTGGCCTTCTGAACGATAAACTTGTGATGAACTGGGACCACCATGATGGTTGACAGTTTGTCAGGGATGCGATTCTCCTTGAGTGTGTTCATTTCCCGTAAGGGGCTAATGGTCATCACCCTGGGGGCATCTCACTCTAGCCTCCAACCAGTCATGATCAGCTTTCATCCTTCTAAGCTCTTCTTCATATCTTCTCTCCATCTCCGCTATGCGGTTTTGGAGTTGTTGAATGGTGTTTGCGTTAGTCATGGTCGTTTGAGGAGAGTTGGACATCTCAATGGGAGTGTGGCTCCTGAGACTGGAGCGCGTACTGACCATTGACATGGGTGGATGATGAATGTGATATAGAGAATGTGAGGCCGCAAGGTAAGTTTTATCGCAGCCCCATGATGAGCACCAAATGTTCTCACCAAAATTTGGAAATGCCACACACCGAGGTGGATGTGGTCCAGGTGGTTTCCAGACTTTACACATCGGACAGTGAGTCGACCTTGTTAAGGAAGGGGACCTACAAAACAAAGTAAAGGGCTCTAACACTCAAGTAAGTACATCAATTATGGGAGCATAACTGAAGGCAAGTGTCCGAGGTGCTCTCGGAGTATGTTCATCATGGGTGAATTTGCAGTATGAATGAGTGTATGAAAGGGTTAAATAGAACCTGTATTTATATCATGGAGTATGGGCCTTGGGCCTTTGTTGATAAATAATATGTTGATAAGATAAACAGACAATAGCATGCTATTATATAATTCAAATAAAAGATAATGTGTACCTTGTCGATAGTCTGTTACTTATAGATAAATAACAACTTATAGATAATCTGAGATCTGATAGGAGATAAAGTGGTTACACTTATTTGAATAAATAAGCATAATAGATAATCTGTTGGCCAGTTTAAAACTCTTTGTTGAAAGTAAGAACAAAAGGTGGTTATATATAGAAAAAAGTTATAACCGCTTCTAATCGATTAAATTGACAACGTAATCGATTATCTCAAGAGAGTAATGAAAACAGTATGAACAACACACAAGAACCAAGAGGGGGGTGAATTGGTTGTTCTTGACCAATTAAAATTTCTTAAACAATCAGAGTTAAAAGGGATCGTATCACAAAACAACCGTTGAACACTTTCAATCAATCGAACTCCAATCTTTACAAAATGCAATAACATCAAAAAAGTTTCTATTGATTATGAGAAGTTATACCAAAGAATGACAATTAATAACCGCAAGAAAAGATAAAGAAGAAGTAATCAACACAAAGATTTATACTGGTTCACTTCTCAAACTAGAAAAGCTACATCTAGTTCTCCTAACCAACTATTTGTAGTTCAACTATTAGCAATCTTGTTTCTTACAAGCTTATACAATAACTCTCAATCAGACCTAGATTAAGAACAAGAAATCTAACTCCCTTAGACTCTCTATGATCAAGACATAGAGAGAAACCCTTCTCTACTCTTCCCTCCAGAAAAACCTATTCTTGACAAGCTTTAAGAAACCTATTGCACTAGTTACACAAAATTGAAATTCTAAAAAGAATTGTAACCAACGTAGTACGGAGAGAAACAACCTGATGATCTACTACAGATGAATGCAAATGATTACTAAACTTGAATTAAGGTTGAAAGAAAACAATCTCAGAGCATTCTCTCCAAGTTCTTCTTTTGAAAGTTTCCCAAAAAGAAATCCTTCAAAGTTTCATGAAGATGAAGGATTTATGGGATAAACACTTAGTAACTCGTAGTATCTTTTCTCTCTTCATAAAGGTTATGAATTTCTTTGATATTTTTGTTGTATGTAGTTAAAACAAGATGGTTCTATTTATAGATAAAACTGTTATAACTATAAGTAATGGATTAAATCACTTATGTAATCGATTAAAGTGTTCTTGAGTTTTCTGGAAAAGACTTATGAACAATGTAATCGATTACTGTTGATTCAAGTGAAGCCAGGCATCAATGAACAAAGATCAAAGGCTCAATTGTTTTGTGCTTTCAACATGCTCAAGGACAAAGTACCAAGAAAAGCTTAAAGACCAATTTGATTAATGTAAAAGGAAGTTTATGATCTTATAATCCAATTGAGCATATCATGCATGAATCATTCATCTAGGATTGTTAGATTAAAAGGATTAAATAAAGGCAGGTTATAAGTAAGGTTTTCAACTAGCAAAGTTTCTGGAAAAATGAATCCTTACTACATTAATCGATTACAAAGCTAATGACATCGATTATTTTGTTCTTCGTGCCTTTAGAAAACAAATCATGATCATTGTAATCGATCGAATTAATCGATTACTCAGGCTTTTTATGAAAGATGGAACTCTCTGGTTTAATCGATTACAGAAATCGGTAATTGATTACATGCATGCTTAGGAAAACACAGCCTACTGTCTTAATCGATTACACATCGTGATAATCAATTACAAAGTACATTTAGAAAATCATGTCTGACTGGTTTAATCGATTACTTCACGGAATAATCGATTATATTGTTCATAACTCAAACTCAGAACTCATTAGGAGCATTTTAATCAATTACAGTCTTGGATTAATCGATTACATATGCTAAATAATCGATTACTGGAGCGGGTTTAATCGATTATTTTCAGTTAGAAAGCTGTTATAAATAGAACCCATTATTTTGAGGTTTGTATCTTTTGATAATTCGAATTCTGGGCAATCACAAACCTTCTTGAGCTTTCAGTAGTGAATTTTCTGAGTTACTAAACACTCTTAGGCTTCATTTGATTCAAGAGAGTGAAGCATCATTGTTCATCAAAGCATAAGGAAAGGAATGTATTGAGTTAGTAATCTGTCATTCAACATGTTGAATCATTCATGTGCATGAATTCTTGGATTATCAGGTGATATCTTTCCTTATTCTTTGAAGGTGTAAAACTGTTATTTGAATTTCTGTAAAGATTAGTCTATTGTAAATGGGTTTCTTGCAAGGTTAGAGATAGTGTTTCTCTAAGGACAGCTGAGTAGTGTTCTCAGTGTGGGTTTTGGTCTCTAAGGGTCTAA
>PYAF01002877.1:1003318-1030239 GCA_007407185.1 Glycine tomentella
TATGCATGAAGTGAACCAGGGGAAGGAAATACCTTCAGGGGCCCTGAGTTTACTAGGATTTTCTATCTCACCCCTTGTGTGGGGCTTATGTTTTGCAGGTGATTCCTCAGGAGGAGCAGATAGATCCCAAGGCAAGAAGCCTATGCAGGGATAGTTGATGTTTATAAACCTTAGGCTTAGATGACATGAGCATGTGGCTTTGATATTTTGTATTTTGCCTTTGGTTTTGTTTTGGAACCCTGAGAAGAGATGTATGTACAGTTTGTACTGAAACAGAGATTTTTGTATATATATATTCACCATATTATAATGTACAGTGTGTATGTTAGTGGCATTTGATGATGTCACTCTTATCTTTATGCTTCCAAACTGCTTAAACTCTGATGATTATAAGTTGATTGTTGATTAATGATTGGTAATGACCCTGAGATTAAAAAGGGGGCATTACAGGTACTGCTGCTGCCCTATTTCTAATAAGGATAGGGAAAAGAAAGAATTAATAAGTAACTTCATGTTTATTGTAAATTGGGAGCTGCTAGTTTTTTTTTTTAAGTCTCTAAGCAAAGATAATATATATATATATATATATATATATATATATAAATAAAAAGCACAGTACAAGTAGTACTTCAAGGTATACAGCCTAGCACAACCAAAAGCAGAACCAAGGTGGCTTAGGTTAGAAAAGACAAAGCCAACTGAGTTTTTGCCAAGAGCTAGGAAAAAAAGAAAAGACCAAACAGACCCTCCCTTGAAAACCATAATTGTCTACTGCTGAGAGATGCCAGATCATACATAGGCATATACACATCCAAGCCAAAAACAAACACTAGGCCCCCCTAACAAACAAAAAACCTTCTCTAATATGGCTAGACCAATGGTAAAATGGAATATTGAATCCCTTCTCCAGGTTAACTAGCCAAGACCAACAGAAGAAAAGTGTGTCCTCCAACAGTTTAGAGTCGTTAAAGCTATCGTTATGAAAGACAATCCTATTACGGTGAAACCAAATACTCCAAGTTAAAGCCAACCGCCAAATCTTACACCTTTCAGTTCTAAGACCATTAAAGCTGCAGAACGAGTGCTGGAGAAAGTGGTCAACAGGCTTGATAGACGATACCCCTTGCACCTTAATCCATTCCATTGACTCCCACCAAAGCGGCATAACTTTAGGACAGCTAAAAAACACATGTGAAGCTTCTTCAGCAGAACAGCTACAAAAAGGGCAGCTGCCATCATTCATATTTACATTCCTTCTAATAAGGTTCCTCTTAGTAGGCAGCCTATCTCTGAAAAGCCTCCAGGAAAAACATAAGACTTTAATTGGGACATTTATCTTCCAAAGGTCAGCGTACGCTGCCACATTGGCCGGGGTATCCCTCACCCTATAAATTGGGGGCTGCTAGTATTCTCCTACTTGGTGTATTAGCAACTAACACCTTTTTTTATTTAAACCAAGATGTCAACTAATTTTCAAAACAAACTAAATTCAATGATATAAATGTATTTTAAAATTTGTCTATTAAAAAATACCAATTTGTGTCTCTCTCCTAACCTTTCCTTTCCCTGTTACTGTATGTTCTATTGTAGCAGAGAACAAAGCAATTCGGCCTAGCTCAACCTTGTGTTGCGGCAGTTGGAATGTGATGATCATCGAAGTGATGAAATCACCCCTTCCAATATGGTCATATCCATCCAACTAAAAATAAACGCTACACAATAAGACAAAAACCAAACAGTGGCAAAATCAACCAACATGGTCCCTATTGTTTCACAAAATTGGTTTGTGACACAACTTGGGAGGATTTGATCTAATTATTCTTTTCCTTAAATTCAACATGTGTTGTTACAAAGATTCCCTTTCCTTTACTTTTGATTTTACTGAACAGAAAAAGCTTTCTGGCTACACATTCTAAAGCACAAGACTAGTGACTTAGTTTTGCTTAATTTTTCTAGATTCTTAATGTGCCACATCTGAATAACATGCATGATTCATGAACCCTCTTCATGCTTTACATTAAATATAATTTGATATGATAAAAATTTAGTCCTAAGTTCTAGAAACATAATCGTCCAACTTCCTTTGTAATTTTTTTTAAAGCAACAAATGATTAAAAAAGAGGGGTGAGGTTAACTACTGATGCAACAAGACATTATGGGTCTAGTGGAGCTCACATTTATGTTTCTTTTTTTTCTTTCTCAATTTCAATTATTAACTTTCATTGTCTCTTGCCAGACAGCCATATACTCAATTGTTGGAGAGAGATGATAGATTAAGGTATATATATATATATACACGCAAGTTAGAAGATATGATGCATAAGAGGAGAGGCTAAAGGCATTTTCTTTACACTGTCCAAATTGTGAATTATGTCTAGAATTCCTTCCACACCTTCAAAGTTAGAAGCCATGGAAACTTCTCATCCTCTTTCTATTGAAAGCTTCTCTTATAGTTGGTTAGTGAACCTGAAGCCATGACTAGAAAGCCTAGATAGCTCCCTCAGAACTCCCCTTGATGCTTATGATGAAATTTCTTCCTTCATTGAAATGGATCCAAGAATGCCACTTTCTAAAAGATTCTTCAGAAACTCCCAAGATTTCAAATTTGACTTCCCAATCTCACAATCCCCTCTCACTTTTGTTGATGCTGATGAGTTGTTCTCCAATGGCTACCTCATGCCCTTTTTTGTTGAGTCACTGAAGATGGAAGCATTTGAGGCCTCAGATGTCAATCCAAGCCTACCTTTCTCTTCACATGTGCCAAAGAGTGTGGTTCCTAATGGTCATTCTAGATTCCCTTCATTGAAAAGGTGCAAAACATTATCAAGGAGAATATTTCTCAAGTATCTCAACTTCTTAAGGCCCTTGTGTAGAAGATTGAGGGGTGGCAAATCAGGTTCAAACCTCAATCTATTGTTAACAGAATCGAGTCAGCCAAGAATAGGGGATACTATTCTGAAACATCCCGATGGATTAGTGTATCTTATTCTGCTGATGACTGGCTCAAGTCCTGTGATTCTGAAAGCTCAATTTATGAAGCAGTTCTCCATTGTAAAAGATCCATTGGTATGTTCAAATTCATTGTGTATATCAATTAAGCATATGTTATGTTCAAGGTTTTAAATTTCGGTCACGGTCGCAATTTCATCGTGATCTTTTACATTGCAGGCAATTGTGGCTACAATTGCGATCTTTTGTACATTTTTTGTGGAACTGACTTAGACATTTGACACTTCATTTATTGCAGAAAGAATGAATTAAGGATGCTGCAAAAGGGTTGCGTTTGGAGATCAAAAATGAAAGAGAAAAGAAAAGATAAAGTGAAAAGAGAGAGATGATCAAGGCTAAACCACCAAGAGCAACTCCTCTGCTCCATTATCCTCTGCTTGAATGATAAAGGAATTTTAATAGGAAATAAAGATGTGGCTGGTCAGGCATGTTCAAGCTTTATGATCAAATTCTGACTAGAAAAAAAATATTGTACAATTTTGTTTGATCGTCTAATTTAATATGGGAAGGAACACTTTTACTAAAGATGAGAATCTGCCTCCTATTTCAGTAAAGTTATTCTTCAACTGATTTTGGAATCAGAAATGTGTGCTACAGAACAATTATGTAAATATGAGCCTGATAACTTGGTATATATCTTATCTCCTATGTTATTGCCTCCCTATTACTTAAACACGATCTATGACTTGAAAGAGGGTTTTTGATTTTCTCTTTCTCCCTTTCTTTCTGTCTCTCTCTTCTTGTTCTCTTGTGTGTGCTGGATGTGAACAGAAGGTAAGAAAATGGAAAGAGGGAAAAGTTTTTGAGAGAAGTGATTTAAGAAAGTGAGGAGTTTGAAAAATTATCTGCATGCTTCCACTACTACAAAGAAAACTAATAGATGGAGCTGATCACTCTAACAGCCATATATGTATATCAACTACAGGTTTTTAAGAATATTTGTCTACACCAAACCCAGCTCTAGTAAACCTCAAATCTCCATTTGACATTGCTTGACTCAACTTTGCAAGCACTTGTGTTGCAAGGAATAGAATTGCCTTCAAAGTACCTAATCCCATTTCACCTTATTAATCTATCTTTTGATTGCTTCGGAAAATTTGGAATGCCTGAATTGGTTTCCAGAAGTGACATGTATGCTTGAGTCACTCCAACATAGATTCTAAATAACATTCAGTGTTTGGAATCAACTTAAACTAACATTGTTGTAGTCTAGATCACTTTAGTTCAGAATGGTTGAAAGAAATATTGCTTTTGGGAAAATATATATAACCAAATTGTGGACAAGTACAGACAAGCTATTCCGATTCTTCTGTCATTAAGGAAGATATATCTCTAGGGACTCCAAAAACAAATTGCAGTCTCATACTCAGGTACCAAATATGCAATTAAGATAAAGCGAGTGTCAAGTCCAGGTAAGGGAGATCAGAGCAAAATTATTAACATATCAAGTCATCAGTGCAGAGCTAAGATCCCTAGTAACTAGAACATATATTTCCATACAAAAGTACTTCTAAAACTTCAGTTCTGATAATCACAGATGTCACCTATTTTGAACTTGAAGCAATTGATCTTAGATGTGCTCACATCATAAAGAATGAATTATTTATAAAAGAACAACCTTTATTTATGAAAACAATGGGGAAGACAAAATTTTACACTTGCTTTCCAGTACCTAATCCAATATTTCACTACAAACAATATCAATATTGCATTTAACAACTGCAAAAGGAGAACCAGGGTGAAACTAAACCTAAAACCTAACCCTAGCCTGTTGGTTTGCGAGACATACCTGTTTGAGACCACTCGAAGATGTCGGCACCCACACAATTCCAGACCGACCAAAGTCGCCAGACAAGGGTGACACGGAGGCAGGCAACCTTCTCTTTCGGTTCGAGACCTTATCAGGCGGGAAAGCTGGTTCACGGACCTTGGGTGGAGAGAGTAGGAAAAGGAACGAGAGGGCAACCTAGCTAGAGGAGTTTAGGGCACGACAACATATCGTGTGACCCTATGAAGCCAAACACAAAGCACACAAAACGGCGCCATTTTCAATTTTTTTCCACATTTTTAAAGACGGTTATTACACAAATGTCTTTGAAAACACATAATTAAGACGGTTAAACTACAATCGTTGTCGTTTGCCACAATCAAAGACGGTCACTCTATCAACCGTCTTTGAAATTTTCATTTTAATTACGTAAATGCCACCGCCCCACATTCTAAGACGGTTTCGCAACAACCGACTTAGATTGCCTGTCGTAAAATGTGGTTTTTTTAGTAGTGTAAAGAAGGGGGGCACTCAATAACCAAAAATAAATAAAAAGATTTTCAGTTTTTCCATTCTCCCAATATATTATGGGATTTCTCCTTTAATCATGCATTTTCTCAATACCCTGCATTATGATGTCCAAATAAAATATAGGTCATTTTTATAAAGACTTCAAGAGAAAGAAGCATTTAAGTCATTGAACTTACAGTGTCTTCATGGATTTCAAGTTATTCAGTGGTGGGAAAGCTGAGCTTTTACTAGCTTTTAGGTCAGTTATCCTAAGTATCAAAGAAAAAATAAAACAATCACTTAACATATTCATCTTCTATGATCAAAACATAAATAAAATAATGAATTACAAGCATACAAAGGTTAATCAATGTCCAGTTACTAATGAAATCAGGAATCTTCCCAAGGAAATTATTGTCACTTATCCTCCTAAAATGTGTTTCCCAAAGGTTAATAAGTATGCAAAGAAATGTCAAAATTTAAATGTAACAATAAAAGAACAAAAGTGATAAACAAAGCTACAAATTCTTTAGTTTTGTAGCTCCTTATATGAATTGATTAAAAACCTGCAGTGACTTGCATTAACACCTCACTACCTAATATTAAATAGAATCAAAGTAGCTCATCTTTGTGCATTTTTAACTGTCAGATTGTAACCATGTGCTAGAATATGTCAAATTGATAAGAACTTACAAATCAATCAACTTGGTTAACTTGGAAAGCGCGAGTAGCAATGCTCCTGTGAATCCATTGAATGACAGAATGCTAAACAAACATGATTTACTCATGTTAAAACACTACAGAATAATATGTGAGGGGGAAAATAGAAGCAAATATTGAGATTCCAAATTTCCAATAAGCACACAAAGAAGATCAAAAGAATTACAGTTTTTCTAAATTGGTTAACTTCCCAATCTCTGTTGTAATGTGGCCTGAAAATTGATTTCCTTCAATACTCCTGTAACATTCATACAAATATTTAATTTAAACAAAGCTGCAGAAATAAATTGGAAATTACACTAAACCAGCAATCCTGGTTGTCCAGTTACTAAATTGGTTGTTTTGAACCAGCTAATTTTTCTCAATGAAATTGTAAGGTATTTTTAATTTTCATCAAACTTTTAGGCAATGGCTAAATGCACCTCCCTCGTGTACTTTTTTCTTTTTCAAAATGACCCCTTTCCAGAAATTAAATTCTAAAATGTATTTTAACTTCAATACTTCCATTAGTTCCATGAACTACTTAACAAAAGTTCTATAATGCTTTCTAGAATTTATTTTCCGATCAAGATCAAGGAAGGCTTTAGCTAAAGCCTTTAGTAGAGAAAAACAAAACCAACCTTTTCTGGAATAATGGAATTTTCCAGAAAACATTGAGGAAGGAGGGTTTAGCAGAACATTGAGGAAGGAGGATTTTCCAGATCAAGATCAAGGAAGGATTTTTCCAGAAAACATTGAGCTTGAAATTGAACACCCAGATGAGGAAGAGGAACAAGGGAATCCGCATCGAAACGAGAGGTGTGTAGCAAAGAAGGTGAGGAAAGTTTGTACCTTGGATCGTTTGGTGTTGGGTGCAGAAGGCGAAGAAGGAGAACGAGAGCACCGCGACGAAGGCCAATGCTGAGAGCCTTAGAAGAAGGAGAACGAGAGCACCGCAACCACCGCTACTCCGAAGAAAACCCATAAACGCAGAAGGACTGAGTGGAAGGAGTGAAGGACCACTGCTCACTCTCTTGGCTGTTTTATAATTTTTTTTAAAAAAAAATAAGGTATATTTATAAGTGGTTGTCAAAATTTAAGGGGGGCAGCCTTACACGTAGGTCAGCCCCTGTGTTTGAGCTAAATCTAATAAAACTTGGGTAGTCTGAAAGGAAGAGCCATGATCTATGTTTTTTTTTTTTTGGAATTGCAGAGTAATTATTGAATTTAAAATTAGGTGTTCGTGAGAGAACAATGTGCAGAGAGTCAATTATATCATAGAATTCACTACTTGATATGCAAGAGCTTAGCGGGGTGAACTCAAATTGGGCTTCTACCTTGATGGCTCAGAATATGCTAACAGCAGCTTATTGGTGTGACTTTGATAGACTTAGGCTGATGTGTGAAGTAATTCTATATGAAGATGTTTCAATAAGTACTATTATTACGACTCTAACATTGGCAAAATAACACCATTTTTCTAATTGTAAGTAGTCTATTGATCACACATCTGGTTTTATGATTCTCTCAATCCATAGCTGATTATATTTCATATTAAAAGTTAAACCAGTATATCCCATGATGTTATAACTTGACTTTAACTTTATGGCAGAACCACGAGCATGCTACCACTATATCTATGATCACCATTTGGACAATGTAAAGAAGACCAAAAGATTGATTAGTTAAAACTCAAATTGGAAGTGATGAATACCGAATCAAGTTCAAGTAAATCATGAAAGCAACTCTGAAGTTTTGTAGATGATGGTAACAAAGAATGGAAGCTGGAAGAATAGAAAAATAGATTTAGAGTTCACTGAAGATCAATAATGTCTATAACATCATTGAAAAGATAAAATCAGAATGAATTGAGAGAGGATATGAGCTACAGAGATTGAATTGAAAAGAAATAAAGAAAGCTGATATTGTACAACAACTTGTAATGCATTGAACTGTATTCTGGTCATTATGATTGTCCACATTGTACTTGATCTTATACAATTGATAAGCTGATAATATATAGTAATTTTAGGTTAATTTTATTAGTAAATAAGTAGAAAATGTCAACTAAATGATAGATTAAAGTTAAATTTCATTACTTTTTGTTTCTTGTTAATAATTATTGTTATTTAGGAGCAATAAAAGGAGGAAAATAAGCAATTGGAATATACAGTCCACGCCACTCGTGACAAAACTGGCGCCAATCGCACCACAAACTCTGGAAGTTCACACTGATCGCGCTAGGACCGCGCTACCCGCACCAATCAGTTTGGACCTTCGGGTGAGTCGAGCCAAAACCGCGCTGGTCGCGCCACAAGCACTGGACGTTCACGCGATCCGCGTGAGAATGGTGCCATCCACGCGGAAGTTACGGAAATTTCAAATTAAAGATTAATGATAAGATAAGATTAATGGGCTTTTAGGGTTAGTAAACCTAGCTATAAATAAGGAAGCCACAGAACGTTTTAAGATGCAGAGACACACAGAAACACATATACACACACGGAGGCTGAAAAAGGAGAAGATCAAGAAGAAAGCCAAGATTGAAGGGTTTGATTACTATTCCCCTCTGTATTGTATCTCATCTTCTTCCTCATCTTTGTATTGAGCTAGACGTAATTATGTCTAGCTAATTCCTCCTTGATTGTGGTAAAGGCCAAAAGCCAATGTGAACTTTTGTGTGGATTGGATTGATATTAATGAATATTATTATGACTGTTTCTCTTTATCTTGTTCTTCAAATCTAAATTCCATTGATAGAATTGATCACTCTATTAGAGGTACTAAGGGCTATAATTCATAATAGGGATATTGAGGTTTTAGTTTCTGAAAGCGATAAAGTGACAATTTAACATTACCTAGGGATAGGGATGAAGGATTGCAAAGTTTTTATATGCCAGCTTAAAGCTTAATCCGAAAGGGGGTTACTAAGGGATTAGAATTCTTAATTAGGATTAAAGGGTTAAAAAGACCGAGGAACCTGGGTTTAACCAATTAATTAAGGTGTATCTTTGAGTAGTTGTAGTAATTGAAATTAATTATCAATTCAATTAAACAAGTAGGGATCAGAGGTGGATGTGCTTTTACCGCAATTATTCTTCATTACTGCATAACCTTCTTTTTAATTAAAATTTAATTCTGTTTTTCAAATATATTCCAAATTACAACACAATTCAATAATAAATTTTCTTGCTATTTTTATTCCTTCCAATTTTAAGATAACAATTACAATTACCTTAGTGCCTCAATCCTCATGGAGACGATACTCTACTTATCAAATTATTACTTGAACGATCGGTACACTTGCTGTGAGTTACGCATCAGTTTTTGGCGCCGTTGCCGGGAATTGAGTACGCCAATTTAATTGTAATTTTATTCTTTAAAATTGGAATTTATTTTACTAATCTGTTTCTTTAGTTTATGCGAGGTTTAGTTGAACCTAAAACTTTACAGTTTGATCCAGAGATAGAAAAGAATGGAAGAAGAAACAGTTCATTGATCTAGTGGGAATCAGTTCATTGTTATCATTATGAACTACTGTCATCCCACCTTTCTTGGGAACAGTTTGCACAGGACTTACCCATGGAGTATCTGAGATTGGGTAAATCATTCCGGCATCAAGTAGCTTCACTACTTCCTTTCTAACCACTTCTTTCATGGTAGGATTCAGTCTTCTCTGAGGTTGTCTCACTAGTTTTACATCATCCTCCATCAAAATTTTATGAGTGCAAAAAGATGGATTAATACCTTTTAAATCGGATATGGACCATCTAATTGCACTCTTGTGTTCCTTGAGCACTTTAATCAACTTCTCTTCTTCAGCTTCAGACAATCCTTTGTTGATGATCACAGGGTATGTCTTCTCTTTTCCCAAGAACACATATTTCAGATTCTCGGGTAGTTCCTTTAGCTCCAATTTTGGTATTTCACTGGTAATATCATCACCTTTCTTTTTCAGCGCTTCTATTGCAGAATCATTATCTTCAACTGGACTTTCTTCACTTCTGATTTCTAAAATTTCAGCTAGCTCTTGATCATTTGACTTTTCTGCAGGTACTAGAGTATCTAATATATCAAGTCTGAAACAGTCATTTTTATCAATAGGATTTTTCATAGCATCAAAAACATTAAAAATAACTGACTCATCAAACATTCTAAGCTCTAGTTTTCCATCAGCCACATCAATTAAAGCTCTAGCTGTGGCAAAAAATAGTCTACCTAAAAGAATATGTATCTCACATTCCTCCATGTCTAGAACTATGAAATCTGCTGGAAAATGAGCTTATCAACCTTAACTAAAATGTCTTCAATGACTACACTAGGTTTTCTCAATGATCTATCAGCCAATTGAAGAGACACCATGGTAGGTTTAAGCTCAGAAATTCCCAAAGATTTACACATAGATAAAGGCATTAAATTAATACTTCCCAAGATCACATAAAGCCTTACCCACATTTACATTACCTATTGCGATTGGAATGTTGAAACTCCCTGGATCTTTGAGTTTGGTTGGAACTCGCTTTTGGATGATGGCGCTGCACTCTTCAATAAGCACAACGGTCTCACATTCCTTCAATTTATGCTTTCTAGATAATAAATCTTACATAAACTTAGCATAGTTGGGCATGTTAGCAAGAGCTTCAACAAAGGGTATATTAACATGCAATTTTCTAAACATTTCTAAGAATGTAGCATACTGCTTCTTTTGCTCTTGTTGCTTAAGTTTCAGAGGGTAAGGTGGTTTTTCAAAACGTGAAAAATCAAATACTTGTTTAGGCTTTGCAGCTGCTGAATTCTTATCCTTACCTGTTTGTGTCTGATCTTCTGCTTCTTGCTCTTCATTTTGATTGGTTTTATCTTCCTCACCAACCTTTTTCTGCACTTTATTGGTTTTCTCTTGAGGTGTGATAACAGCTCCACTTCTTGTAGTTATTGTTTTAGCTTGCTCTCGTGGATTGATTACTGTATCACTAGGAAATTGCCCCGACTGTCTTTCTGCAAGTTGCTTTGACAACTGCCCAATTTGATTTTCAAGGTTATGAATAGATGCACCTTGATTTTTGAACTGAGCTCTGGTTTCTTGAATGAACTCGTTAGTAGTTTTGGATAGCTGTATTATAGCTTTCTCCCATTCAGCGGGCTCTTTAGGTGGAATAGGTGGAGGTTGTAAATAATTGTTGGATTTATAGTCCAACCCTCCTCCTTGATATTTCCTCTGAAAGTTGTTACCTATAGCAAAATTCTGATTTCTCTGGAAGTTTTGCTGAGGTCTCTGGTCATACCACACACCATTTACTTGATCTGGGTCTGCTCCTATCAATGTGGGACATTCATTGGTCTGATGGTCCTCTTGACAATATTCACAACTGAATACTGGAGCTCTAGCTGGTGCGGTTTGTAATGTAGAAATTTGAAGCTTGTCAATTCTCTCATTCAGCTTGGCAAGTTGAGGAGCTTCTGTTCTGCTAACATAGCATCACTACTCCCCAACTGAATAGTCTCTCGTTTGGGCTGAATTGCAATGCTCTCGTTCTCATTTGTTGCTAAGGAATCAATCAACTCGTAAGTTTGAGTTGCTGTTTTAGATCTGATTGAGCCTCCTGCTGCAACATTAACTATCATCCTTGATTCAGGAGTCATCCCATTGAAGAAAATTCGCACCTTCTTCCCAACGGGCATATCATATTGAGGACATTTTCTGATCAACTCCTGAAATCTGTTCCAGGCTGCACACAATGTTTCTCTAGGATATTGAGTGAAATTAGTGATTTCATTAACTAATTTATTGTACTTTTCCATAGAGAAATGTTGAGCAAAGAATTATGCAGCCAGTTCATCCCAAGTGGTGATGTTGTTAAGGATTTGTCTGTGTAACCATCTGAGAGCCTTTCCTTTAACGGCAAAAGGAAATAGTCGCAGTCTAATAGCATCATCACTCACCCCTTGATGTCTTATGGTGTCACAAATTCGCAAGAATCTGTCCACGAAATCACCATCTTCACCACCTAATTGGCTTCTCTCCACCAAAGTGATTAATGATGGATGAATATCGAAGTTGTTCGCCTGTATAGGTGGTCTGACGATACTAGAATTCGGTCTAGTGAATAATGGAGCAAGGATGTCCTCCATCAATTCATCTCCCGGTCTTGCTGATTATTGTTTCCTTCAGCCATCTCTAATTCAACTGCAGGTTGTGAATTAGAGTTTTCTGCTTTCTATTTTTGCTTGGCTAGCTTCCTGTTTCTTCTTGCATTCTTTTCTATCTCTGGATCAAACTGTAAAGTTTCGGGTTCAACTAAACCTCGCATAAACTAAAGAAACAGATTAGTAAAATAAATTCCAATTTTAAAGAATAAAATTACAATTAAATTGGCGTACTCAATCCCCGGCAACGGCGCCAAAAACTTGTTGCGTCAAAAACTGATGCGTAACTCACGACAAGTGTACCGATCGTTCAAGTAATAATTTGATAAGTAGAGTATCGTCTCTACGAGGATTGAGGCACTAAGGTAATTGTAATTGTTATCTTAAAATTGGAAAGAATAAAAATAGAAAGAAAATTTATTATTGAATTGTGTTGTAATTTGGAATATATTTGAAAAACAGAGTTAAATTTTAATTAAAAAGAAGGTTATGCAGTAATGAAGAATAATTGCAGTAAAAACACATCCACCTCTGATCCCTACTTGTTTAATTGAATTGATAATTAATTTCAATTACTACAACTACTCAAAGATACACCTTAATTAATTGGTTAAACCCAGATTCCTCGGTCTTTTTAACCCTTTAATCCTAATTAAGAATGCTAATCCCTTAGTAACCCCCTTTCGGATTAAGCTTTAAGCTGGCATATAAAAACTTTGCAATCCTTCATCCCTATCCCTAGGTAATGTTAAATTGTCACTTTATCGCTTTCAGAAACTAAAACCCGAATATCCCTATTGTGAATTATGGCCCTTAGTACCTCTAATAGAGTGATCAATTCTATCAATGGAATTTAGATTTGAAGAACAAGATAAAGAGAAACAGTCATAATAATATTCATTAATATCAATCCAATTCACACAAGAGTTCACATTAGCTTTTGACCTTTACCACAATCAAGGAGGAATTAGCTAGACATAATTACGTCTAGCTCAATACAAAGATGAGGAAGAAGATGAGATACAATACAAAGGGGAATAGTAATCAAACCCTTCAATCTTGGCTTTTTTCTTGATCTTCTCCTTTTTCAGCCTCCGTGTGTGTATATGTGTTTCTATGTGTCTCTGCATCTTAAAACGTTCTGTGGCTTCCTTATTTATAGCTAGGTTTACTAACCCTAAAAGCCCATTGATATGTGCCTAGCACATGATGTTTTTCAAGCTTAATTAGATCGTTAAATGCATCATTTTATATGATAAATAGCTTCCAATTGGTGTGAATGTAACTTATGTGCTTCAATGAGGTATTTTGGTCAAGATTGAATGAATAGCAGGTGAATCAGCTAAGAATTATGCAGAGCAGAAGATCTGGCGCCATCAGCGCCAGGCTCGCGCCAGCAGCGCCGCAAGCTCTGGAATCTGGCGCCTGGAGCGCCAGGCTCGCGCCATCAGCGCCGACTTCTCTGGACCATGGCGCCTGGAGCGCCGGGATGGCGCCGTCCGTGCCACACTTCTCCAGCCCGCGCCATCAGCGCCGTGTTGGCGCCAGGAGCGCCGTTCCTTCTAGATATTGGTGTCGCCAGCGCCGTGCCCGCGCCAGGAGCGGCACAGGTCGCAGAGTCTGCATAATGAGGGCAAAATGAAGATTTCACAGGCTACACTATAAATACTTGAAGCCTCAGCATTTGAAAAAGCTTTTGGACAAATTATTCACCAAAGGAGGAAGAAGAAAGCTTGGGAGTTGATTCTAGGGTTTGGGTGTGAAGGGAAGAGGGTTCTTCCCTCTTCCCTTCCTCCTCTTTCTTGTATATCAGCAAGCATGCTTCTTTTTGTTGTACCAAGGCCATCCATGTTAGGTTTGGCTAGTTTCTTTTGTAGTTAGGCAAACATTCTATGTAAATCTCATTTGGAATTGATTGAATGTTATTATTCCTTTATGCTATGTTATTTCATTACACTTTGCTTGAATGTCTTCATCTCTTCTCTAGACTTGATCAACCTAGTTGAGAGCTCAGAGCTAGGGCTCACAATAGGGATATTGGGACTTTAGTCTTCGAACCAAGTGTGGTGACTTGTTTTACATCACCTAGGGATAGGGATGTGGGCTTGCAATCTTTCTAGTGCATCACTTAATGCTTAACCTAATAAATGCTACTAAGGGATTAGGGTATTGAAAAGGGTTAAAGAGTTAATGTCACTAAGGGATTAGGGCTTAACTATTAGTGAATGAGGATGCATGATTGAGTAGCTAGTGTAGATGAATGTTGCAAACAATCCATGTAAGAATGTCAGGAGCATGGGGTGTGGGTCTCCCTAACTACAGTAGCTTACGTTTGGTACAACCATTATCTATTTTGTTATAATACTTTATGTTAATAGTTAGATTTTAATTCACCTTGCACACACACACAACAACACATTTCTCTCATACCTTTTGTCATCCAACCTATAGATTCAATTTATAATCTAATTGGTCAAACAATCCTCGTGGGACGATAACTCTCTCTTATCACTTTATTACTTGAGCGACCGGTGCACTTGCCGAGTACGCAACACCCATTAATCTTATCTTATCATTAATCTTTAATTTGAAATTTCCGTAACTTCCGTACGGATGGCGCCATTCTCACGCGGATCGCGTGAACGTCCAGTGCTTGTGACGCGACTAGCGTGGTTTTGGTGCGACTCGCGCGAAGGTCCAGAGTGATTGGCGCGGGTAGCGCGGTCCTAGCGCGATCAATGTGAACTTCCAGAGTTTGTGGCGCGATTGGCGCCAATTTTGTTGCGAGTGGCGTGGACTGCATATTCCAATTGCTTTTTTTCTTCCTTTTATTGCTCCTAAATAACAAAATAACAATAATTATTAACAAGAAACAAAAAGTAATGAAATTTAATTTTAATCTATCATTTATTTGACATTTTCTACTTATTTACTAATAAAATTAACCTAAAATTATTATATATTATCAGCTTATCAACAATCTACATTTTATTCAATGTATAAAGCTTGCGTTTAATCTAATGTATATATTCTCTTGCTCCATTTTTTTCCCTTACTCTTTTCTATAAACAAAAAGAATGCTTCAATACGAGCACAATTGAGGGTGCTGGAGCCTCCTCTAGCTATGCAAGGGCTTCTAGCCTTAGTGCAAGACCATCTTCCCTTGTTGGTTGCATAACAACAGGTACTGGTGCACTCACTTGTAAGAAAGGTTTATATATATATATATATATATATATATATATATATATATATATATATATATATGTATGTATATCAGCCAAATAAAGGAATAATATTAACAGGTACCAGTGGTACCAAAACCAACTTAAATTAAATGTTCGAGAAAATTAACCCTCCACCAGCTAATCAAACTAGAGGCCATCAATGACCAGCCTTACAAGAACATACGACAAACAAAAACTATTCCAAAAAAGACTTATATCTATCTATAGCCATTTGCATTACAGTTTCGTATATCATAACAACACAATTAAAACGTGTATATGTCTAGACCATCAAAATTCAGTAAAGTGTGATTAATTAACCAAACAGTACTCTCACGTACAGTTCTTTCCATTACCCAACAGCAAACAGAATTTAAGAAGAAAAGAAAGGTTCTCCTTGCTGATCATAATGATCCATTCATTCCAAAAAGGAATTACGAAAATTGTGAAAGGGGATTGAATCACCACATACAAAAGACGAGACAAAAAATATAGCAAGATATAATGTTGCCGTAAACAAGAGAACGGTAAATTGTGCTGCTATTGATCTTGCACGAAAGGAGGCAACATGAAATTTTGCCGTTAGGTGCGGACCGTGCGGTCACTGATCATGCAAAATTGCTGAAACGTGAATGGGAGAAGGGAGGTGTTGTCATTGATCTTGTAAAATTGTTGAAACATGAATGGGAGAAGGGAGGTGTCGTCACTTATCTTGCAAAATTACAAACATGAATGAGAGAAGGGGGTATTTTAGGGTGGGGGTAAAGACCTCCACGTGACTCACTTAAATGAGTCTTTTAATCTGATTCGTTATTTTTTTTTAATTGTAACTCAATAATTATTATTATTTGTTTTTATTTCTCATTTAAAAAGTCACTATATATATATTTTATTTTATTTTTCAAATTTTAAATTTTAAATTTAATTTCAAAATAATAAAAATATCATTATTTTACAAATATGTCTGTGGGTCACACAAAAATATACACTCTTTTAATGATCAAATTAAGTTAAACTAATCATACATATGATAAGTGTATTTTTTTATATATAGAATACAGACGCGTAGTGTTACAAATTTATATACTTTTATCTTCAAACTAGTTTTTGGACCCGTGCGTATACGCACGGGACGGCTTCGCTTCGCTCCGCCGTGCTATGCTAGATTTTTATAAAATTGATAATGAACATAAAGCATTTACAGTGTGTATAAAGATAGATTAGTGTCCAATTCAAGCATGACAAAATGTTTTGCAATAGTTGGATAATCACATTTTGCATCAATGCTTAGAAAAAATCCAACAAATCAGTAAAGAACAAAACATGGATTGCATAATACCACATAGACTTGATACAGCTAACACAAAAGGTGTCACACAAAACTCAAAACTCACTCAATTACAATTTTACAATCAGTTGTTGGCTTGGAACACCTCAATTTCACCCATATACACTAATTAAATTACTATTTCTAATTAAATTTAAAGAAATATGAGTGCACTACACCTACTAAAAGTTCAAAAATCATATTTCAAATTAAAAACAGTTAACAGAAACAAAGATGACAAGATTCTCTGGGTGCAAATAACAGTCAGATTAAATTATCAAAACATAAAATTACCTTAAAAAACACACTTACATCTAAACTAATTAAAGATAAGGTTGTACCTCAACATCATTAAGTTTTTTCTGATTTTCCATTGTTATTACTTAGTGTAGCTGATGTTGTAATAACATTGGTATTTGAGGAATAAGCCTCTAAGCAAACTGCAGCAATAACATCTTGTATAACCACCAAGACATATTAAGTAAAATCATAAATTATGAAAACATAAGTTATACTTTCAAGCAAAATCCAATAATCATTTCATATAAGCTGGTATCACAGATAAAATGTAGAGAACTCTATGTAGAGAACACTGATTAGATAAGTAGTCCAGCTTCCAATAAATCCATAGAGCACCTGAAAAATGATTACTTAGAGCATGCCAAATTGAGAGAAGGAGTATGGCAGTGTCAAGAGCACTTCAGCCACCTATAAAAAACACAAAATTTAACTGTTAACTCATGGACTAACAGGTACTAATACTGCTAAGTCTATTACTTATAATAATTATGATGCCCTTAATTTCAGCCTATGTTACTATTGTAAAGAACACTATAACAATATCTTTGTTCCTCCATGTTACAACAGTAATGCTCAATGACAAATCATGCCTTATAAAACAATCCTTCTAGACAGAACCAAACAATTGACAATGCATGCATTTTAAGAGTATTGTATGTCAATACCTGCATTCATATAAAATGTTGCAGCTACGATGACTCTCGTTCATAAGGTCGCCAAGATTCTTTAGCATGTCCTCGTCCTTGAAAATAATTGAGCAGTGAATATAAAAGAAACCTTTAGATCACTTACAAAAGAATTACTTATAGAAGCTATGAACTCCTACCTTTTAAGCAATATGAAAAATGTAAATGAGAATTATATGGAAAACAAACAGCACAGATGCATAGCTACATAAGATAAATCCAAAAGACCTTAGAGTTGAGGATACAACATCCTTGAAAGCATGTATCCTCTTGGCTTTTGAATACACATGAGCAATTCTCTAGAACCAAAATGTTTCAAAATTAAATAACAACATATAAAAGGGATAATGGATTACCTGTTGATACTTTCTACCAATGAAAATGCTTAATGCTTATTGCTTAATGGTAACTCCACCACTGGCCTTAAATAAGATCCAGAGATCTGAACACTAAATTCGGAGGAACTTCATCATCCCCAACCTCATACATATTCTGCAATATTACATGCAGAGTAAAAGTCAAATTGAATGTTCCAAGTGAGGTAACAACATAGCATAATTGCGACATGTATGCCAAATTATAGTTCATTTAACAACATCGGTTTACCCTGTATTTGTATCAGTGGTTTGCACTATATACTTGTTCAAACTTCAAATAAACAATATCGATCAATTTTTAGTCACTTTTTATCTCATTTGAAACAACATAGCAATTCTTGCGGAGATAACAAAATGTTATTTAAAAAATCAATCATGCCCTATGATTTGACATGGGGCATAGATTACTGAGGAATTTATTCAGTTGGTCAAAGAGATTAGGTAGAAAATAACAGCAAAGCCATAATCTTACTCTTTCTCATCTATGATTGAAATATCATTATGTTAATACACTTTTCAAAACAGCTAGATCAGGCATATCAATAACATTTCATAATCCATTGACTTATTAGATACACTAAACTATATTAATATATTATTTCATTAAATACTCACAAGAAAATGCACAAATTTATATTTATATACTTAAAAAACCCAATTTTATGATACACTTTATTGAAGGATTATTAAAGGTATTTGCTTCTATAATTATTAAAGGTATTTGCTAACACAATATACTTCTTGTACTATTATCTTTGTACCCTAAAATATCTAGAATAGAAAAACAATGAGTAGAGGATCCAGATTCCTATGCAAAGTACAAACATCCAATAACTTACCTTTCCAAAAATGGGATTTGGGGGGTTCTGGGAGTGACATTTGTCCAAAAAGATAGGGAGAAGCTGGTGGTTAGCTTCAACACTGGTTACACATTTGGGCAACAATCTCCAATAATGGAGAATACACGGCATAGATGTTTATATTCAACCATGAGGTTCCCAAGCAGGAAGACATTTTTATATGTTTCTATTTCTATAAAGAAAATGAAGAAGAGAGACAAATGACAATCTGAACTTACCTCTCTGGTGCCTTGAAAGGATTGCTTTATCATATGTGCGTTTCATGAATCCACTCCACCTGAAATGCACAGGGATGTGCCAATTGAACTACAAGCTAGTTTTCGGACTCGTGCGCATACGCACGGGACGGCTTCGCTCCGCTCCGCCGTGCTATGCTAGATTTTTATAAAATTGGTAAAGAACATAGAGCATTTACAGAGTGTATAAAGACATATTAGTGTCCAATAACTGTCCAATAACTAATTCAAGCATGACAAAATGTTTTGCAATTGTTGGATAATCACATTTTGCATCAATGCTTAAAAAAAATCCAGCAAATCAGTAAAGAACTAAAATAGTTAATATTAGTAATGTCTTATTCATAACCACCTAGACATATCAAGTAAAATCATAAATTATTAAATTATTAAAACACAAATTAAACTTTCAAGCAAAATCCAATAATCATTTCATATAAGCTGTATCACAAATAAAATGTAGAGAACACTGATTAGATAAGTAGTCCAGCTTCCAATAAATTCATAGAACACAAAAAAAATGATTACTTAGAGCCCAAGTTGAACAAAATTTATAAACAGAAATTTTATTCAACTTCCACGTACACAATGCTTCATTTATAACAAAGTGACCACTAATAATTATTATTATTATCTATTACTTGTTTGCTTAAGAAACCACAATAGATGAAAGAATACAAACATGGATTCATCCTTCCTTGATTCACTACAGTTTTGCTGTCTCACTAAATAAATTTTACCTCATGCAGAATTACCAATGCAGAATAACAGGGGCATTTATCTGAGATCACCAATAGATGTACACTTTACTTAAACATATTTTGAGTGCAACAGGTACTCATTATTAATATATTGACTTTGCTCATAAAAACAAAGTATCAATTTTGTGAGGTTGCTCTGCTTCCTATTTTTCTACCTTTACCACCAACCACTACTATTACATAATTACTGACACAACAAATATAGAAAGCCCCAAAAAAATCTTCACATAAAGCATAAACCAATTTCAAGAAAAATAAAAATAACAATCATACCCTTGAGACAGCAAAACTGTAATTGAATACAACGGTGTAAGTGGAATAAGATAAAATCACTAACTTCTTCTTATCGATATCTGGCATGTCTCTTCTTTCATCTTTCTCAACAATCACTTGCACACAATGACTGCATCTTAATAAGATGAATTATCCTTTCTCAACAAATTTAGTTTTGCAATAAAGTAAACTGAAGAAAAATATATTAAATTGAAGTAAGCATCTTAGCAACAGTTTTGGGTGGGTATTCTTCTTCTAGTCTTGTATCAACACATTGCCTGACTTTACCCAAGGCATAAGGAATTTGAACAAATAGGTGGAATGCATAAACTTTCATGATCACCAAATAAACAGCGTTTAAGCTTCTCCTCAGCAGTTCATAATCATGACAACATTGCGCATTGTTAAAATTTTAAAAAATAAAAGACAGATTTATATGTAATTATATCATTCAAACAAATGTAAATAGTTTCAAAGGAAAAACCTATCGGCTACTTGATGCAAGAGTGATTATCAAATAAATACACAAACACACATACAAACATATCTAAATTAATAAAAAAAATTATATATTACCAACCATTGTGCTTTCTTCTCAAAACATATAAGTTCATCAACTTGAACCACAAATAGAGGAAAAAAAATACATAAGAATGTTATGATTAAGGAAAATAGTGAGTGCTGACTTTAAAAAATGATAGATGTTATGATTAAGGAAAATAGCGAGTGCTGACTAAAAAAAATGCAGATCTTTGCTAACAAAATCAAATTAATGCCAAAAACTTAAAATGACAGCCATATTCAACATAGGACACAGTTCACGTCAACGGGAAAAGGCCAATATATTGTTAAATCATTTAAACTGAGAGAGAGAAGAGAGAAAAATCAGAACAAAAAAACTATGTCAATTCTGAAAGTCACAAAAAATTGGAGATAATACCAGTAAGACTGTCAAAAGATTGATGTCCCGGTCCTCTGTCTCCTCCATTGTTGGGAGTACATGTTTGCATATTTGCACTGGTGGCTACATGCATCATATATGTTCATAAGCCATTTGTTTTAGAGGCACTTAAACTTTAGAATTAAGAAATGTCAGAAACAAAAAAGAATTGATTTAAATCCATACCCACATGTTTCCTGGCATTATTTTCTTCAGTTATGATAGACTGAGCACCAAATAGATAAAAGCACAGAACCTAAAATATTGAAATATGTTAGAAAAAATAGTAATTTAGATCACATGCTTCAACAAAAAAACTTTTACAGCGCCAAAACCATAAAATTCAAAAATCAGAAGGCTTTGAAAGAGAAATAACCATAAAGACATAAGTTAACAAAATCAAATTAAAGCCAAAAACATAAATATAATTAACCATGATTAAGCTGTTGAATAGTTAAATATTAATGCACCTTATGTTTTAGTGTCTTCAAATTTTTGTAAAGAGCAAGACTTGTTAGTAAAAACGTTATAGTTAAATACTGGCAAATGACATTTTTAAAATTTAACACAACCCTTCAAATCAACAGTCAACTTCTCTGCCACTCTTGAACTACCAGTAAAAAAAAGCCATTCATGGATTTCCCTATAAATTAATACTACTTCATAATCCAATATCATATTGTAAAAGTAACATGTAACCATATAAAAGTATTGATATTTGATTATCACAAAATAACGGAATCAAAAGCCAATAAGTTCCAAACAAAATTATAGAAAATGGTCAAAATGAGTTAACGTTGAAGTCAGCATGAAATAGAATCATAAAAGTAAATTGGCAACCTTTCCAGAATAATATTATGCTGCAAAATCAATACCTTGGATGTGAAAACAAAGGTACCAAAACAACAACCTCCAGCAACAACTTGTTCATTGTCTTCCCATTAGAATTTATGAAGTCTACATCTTCTAGAGGTAAGCCACAGGTATGAAGCAGGCGCAACATTTGTTCCATAACAATGCTAACCTACAACAATTTGAGTTAATAATTCAGCATTGTAACTGCAGAAAGATATGAATTTAATAGGCAACAAAAGTCACATTTCTAAAATCCAATAAATGAAGAACAAAATAACAAAGAGCATCTGTTTTTACTGTTTTTACCAAGAATGATAAATCAATTGATATATATATATATATATAATGATAGCTGCAGAATAAAAAATATAAACTGATAGCCCACAACTTAATAAGCTGATATCCTGTTTTTACCGAGAATACTCCAGCTGCATCTGCATTCAAGTACCAAACGGGAGTGAGTAATGTTTTAATAGACGAATGAGAGTGAGTAGCCCACAGGGATGTGCCAATTGAACTACAAGGCTTGATTAATTCTATATCCTAATAATAGTCTCACTATATTAGTAAGAGTTCTGTGGATTATAATGCAAGAAGGAAAACAAATCAGCATTCATTATAATTCATTAATCTTTTTTTCTCTCACAAGCTACCTTCGCCTTCAGCCTCAGCTCTCCTGGCTATAAGACTTGTTACTGTTGTACCTTCTTAGTTAGGATGAGGAACCATCTCAATCGATGCTGCCCACAAAATACCACTGTTAGGACACTCCTGGAATGCTTTTGCCATCAAAATATCAGCTTCTTTCTTATATCAGTTGTCACAAGATCTAGCATATCCAAATTGCACTTTTCCAAGATCTCTTTTAGCTTCGAGAAAAATATTTGTTTTAAAAACAAAATCAAAAGATTTTTCAATATATATTGGTCTTCAACAGCAGCATCAAACTCTTTAGATAGCAACTATTTCAATTCGTATCGAAATTTACAAAATCATAAATCAGAAATAATATTATAACAATTCTAATATCACTATATTTTAATATATATGAGTATAATTTAGCTTTATCTTAATTTTCATGACTTTGATTTATCATAATTTTGTTAGCGATTGTATTACGATGGCTTTATTTTGGTGGGAAAAAATAATATTTATTTTCTAGCAAATAAATTAAATACCTTAGAAATGTCACTTCAAAATAATATTTATATTCTAGCAAATAAATTAAATATCATCATAACTCAAATATTTATCATAACTTTAAAAAATATTATCATAACTCAAATATATGGACTTCATTATGGCTTTAAATCTCATGGAGCTTCACATTGTAATGAGGGTTCTCTTCACTCAGTGGATGACTTTTTCCCTACAGACTATGTAAACACTGCTTAAGCCAGAGAAGTCTTCTCTAGAAGCCATGGAGTCAAGAGCACGAAAAGTGCAAAACCTTCCAATAAAGAGATTTCAAATTGAAATGTTGCCTCCAAAGTGGAAAACCTTGCAGTTTGCCCTTTTTTCACTTAAGAGTCTGCATGTGAATGAAGAATAAGTACAAGAAATAAATGAGTCAATAATAGTGACATGATGAATTGCTTTTGAAAATTTGTAATGTATTCTCTTCTTTTATGTTACCTTGAATTGTTTCTGAAGATCTTTAACTTATTTTGCAGCCTAGTCCAACATGTATGCTGTGTTGGTTTGCTACCAATTAAGAGCATCAAGAATGTTAACTTTCCAACCACAAGTACACCATATGTAAAATATAATTTACATATTCCAGAAATCAAACGTGCTTATGTGTCTCTTACCTTATCCAGGTTCGGGACAAGCTCATGTAATTCTATCATTCTTTCACTGATCTGAGTTCTTCTCACCTGAAAAAAGATTTGCATCTCAGAATCATCTCTTACAAATCTATACCAAGCTATGCCAATTCCACAAAATTTAACAACCTATACTACTTAAAAAAAATAATCTGTGCAGAGATTTTTAAAAATCATAACTATTTTTTGTTATTTATATTTTATATTTAACATCATTTTCACTCATTATTAAATCAAAAGGAACAGACCCATTTTACCAGTGTATATCATATTTTCAATCATCTTTTAGCTATATTTTACATTTTATATGAGTACGCTTAAAATATACTGCAACTTTTATTATTTTTTACCTAAATGACTATATCCAATTCTAAAATCCAAACATTGTATTTTTTATTGATTTATCAAGTTTAATTTATAATAAAAATTTAAAATATACCAAACTGACACATTGACACCCTTAAAAGTTAAAATATATTTTCAACAGTTAAAAAACAAAAATTAGAATACTTGATAGTTGTCACAACTCACAAATCTGCAAAATGAAAGTGGTTCCAATGATGCGCATAGCCCATTTCACAAACTGAGCAACCCCAGCATCCACACTACCATCTTCTTTTGAAATAACAAACCTCCTAAGCCAAGATCATGCCTAGTATTATAAAAACAGCAACCTGAAAAGCATCAAGCAAAACTATTTTGAGATAATTGAAGATTTCTGATACACAAGCCAAATCCCATAGGATGGGAAACAGTTGATGATAGTATATGTCCAAGTGACAAGTAAAGATGGCCAGAGTTCCAGCAATCATCAAGAATTATGCAGCATTAAACATAGGACCACAAAAAGGGTCAGAGAGTGTGTAAAGTGATAGAGAGGGTACATGGGTAACCATGGATCAAGGACTAACAATTGGTAAGTTATGGATAGCATATAGTTCAGAAAAAAAAATATTTCATCAATAATAATAATAATAATGGCACACAATATACACTCTTTATTTCCTTACCAATGACTAAGATCAATTACTTTGCCTTATAACACAACATAAAGATTATAAACAGAATTTGGGTGAGGCATTTTGTCAAACACTTCATAAGCAAAGGTGGAATTTTTTTTTTAAGAAACACTTAATTATATCATAGATAACAGAACAGTAATCGAATAATTTTTTCCAAAAGATTTCATGTGCTATTTTTTTTTGTCAATCAGCACAAAAGTGTTGGCTTGATATGCTCAAATCAGATAAATATGTAAAGGAAGAAACAAACCTCATAATAATAGTGAGCTGTCAAAAAATCACTTTAATAAATATTTGAAGATGGCTTCTCGGTTGCAGGGTCATCATCGTGGCTTGCTCATTGCTGATGCACGAACAATTATTCAACCTTTCATAAAAATTTTAAAGTTAAAACATTAAAAGAAGAAGACAAGGTTAGCAAAATAACACCAAAAGCACATTTGGAACTGTATCTAAGTTTAACCCTAAATTACCAAGGTCACATCTCTTAGATTTCGAACACGCAACAGAAATCACAAGGAAACAGTAACAAATAAAATTAAAATAACAATAACGCATCGAAATAAGGGCGATGAATGCATAGAGAAAAAAGGAACAGTAAAATGTTGAGAATCGAATCTAGGAGAAAGAAAAGGTGAGTGACCTGTTATCATGGTGGTAGTGAGAGGAAAAAAGGAACGGAGAAGAGTTGTAAAGAAGTTGGGTTAAGGGTGAGAGGAGGGTACAAAACAAAGGGCTCGTTCTTTAATCTTCTCCCTGTATCCATCAGAGAAAATGTTAGCAAGCCTTAGTGTCTTTCCGGTTGTCAATGTTGCTCTTAATGTCCGAGTAATGGTGGTGCCAGAGAAAGAGAAGAGAGACAAGAGAATGTGTGGTGCGGAGAAAGAGAACAAATAGAGAGTGTTGCTGAAGGTGGAAGACTGTTTGTGGAGAGAAGAAAAAAAAAATAAAGAAAGAGAGTGAAAGGAGGAGGAGCTGGCACCACCATTAGTCTCCCTATTCATTTTTGCTTGGCAGAACCCCACCACCAACTACTGACAAAGCTTGTGTTTTCGTGAGAGAGAGAGACTGAGTTGTGAGTAAGTTGTAACGCCTCTTTTGACTCTTTCGTGCTTGATTAATTTTAGATGAAATTCGTGTTCACTTTATGTTATAATGCTCTTGGTTATAAATTTTTCACGAAAATTCTTTTTAACATTGCTTGCTAATTTTTATGATTCGTAAGTAGCGTAAATGATTTTCCTTATCACGGTTCATTTATAATAAGAATACAGTCCATGATACAGTCCAAAGTCAGTTATCAAAATAATACACAGACTGTCTATTACAAATTACATGCCATATGAAATTACAAATTACAGCAAACAGTTCATTAAAATTTCTTCAACAACCTTCATATACAACTCATGTTTTCCTGTTCCTCTGCTCGCCCAAATGAATTGGGGTCATCACAGGTGTCAACCACAGACACAAATCGGGTAAGTTTATGACAAACATAGTTTGAATAATATATATATATATATGTATATACACAGATAGATAAAGTCTTAATCATAAAAAGACCACACAACTTATACAGAATACAGATCATCATACATATATCCAACTGTGTGATGCATAAGATGCATGCTCATCTTTTCATATGATGCATGAATGAGATCTCAGGTTATTAAATTACCAACAGTGGCCACAGTCAAGATAGCCCCATCCCAGTGGCACACCTATCCATTCAGTCGGGGTAGGGCAGGGGCGCGTAGGAATGTCACCTCCACCTATGTGATCATCATGGTGGTGTGGTCCTCCCTGAAACACACTACCCCCCAGTTCAACACCTCTGAACGCATGGACTCGGTTTAACTATCTGACAAACAACTCCACGAATTAGCCCCCGCCAGGCATAACTCCACGGATTAACCCCCGCCAGGCATATGCGTATGAAATGCATGAATGATTCATTTTATCAAGTCTTTAAACATCTTTACAACTCATGGCATATGCTTTTTAGAACAACACATAAAGCTTATTTTTACCAGTACATAAAGCTTTATTCAACATCTAAGCATATAGCCACCATTCAACACCACTCTTGGAATTCATAGAT
>PYAF01002878.1:15590-35645 GCA_007407185.1 Glycine tomentella
TGGATTATATGTTTAATAACGCGTGGACACGTTTAAAATTTTTAAACTCGTTTAGAATTTTCATTTGAGCCTTCATTTTTGGGAAAATTCGTTTTAAACTCAAATAAGTTTGTTGAAGGTTTATCCTTCTGTTTTTCAAAAATTTTTAGCAAATAAAAATAAATGCGTAATAAAAAGCGAAGTAGAAGCGGTCGTAACAGAGTGCGTATAAAATTATTCTGCAAAAGTTCACTAATTATAATACGGTGAGTATGCATGGTGATTGGAAACTTGTTTAGGATTTAGAGATGCCCGCGAGAGTGAAAGTGTTTATGTGGAGGTTGTCTAGAGATTGTCTCCCAACCAAAACTAACCTTTTGTCTAAGGGGGTTTAATGTTGGTTGTTGTGCTCGTTATGTAAACGTGAAGTTGAGACTTCCTTCCATTTGTTTTTCTCATGTGCTAACAATGAAGGTTGTTGGGAAAGAGTGCAGGTAAAGTGTATTGTACAAAATTGGTAAAATTACATGTGGCTATTACTATGGGATCACTCTACACGTGTCCGTCCTCCATGTCAGCACTGCTACAGGAACTGCACATGTGTCCATCCTCCGTGTCAACCCTGCTACAGTAATAGTGCGCATTTACTCTTCAAGTGTCAACCCTAACCCTTGTCCGACCTCCTTGTCAGCCTTGTTACAGGAGCGCAGATGTCAACCCTATACAGGAGCGCGAACGTCAACAGTAAATGCCTCCTTATCAACAAGAGCTTATCTGTTACGCTTATTTAAATAAGTGTAACCACTTTATCTCCTAGAATATCTCTAGCTATCTCCAAGGGATTATCTACAAGTTTTACTTATCTATAAGTAACAACATATCTACAAGGTACACATTATCTCTTATTCAAATTATATAACTGCTTGCTATTATCTGCTATCTTATCAATAAATTAATGAACAACCAAAGGCCCAAGGCCCATACTCCACGCTATAAATACAGGTTCTCTCTAAACCTTTACTCATTTGAGAATCACACACCATTCATTCTCCATCTGAAACATACTCAGAAACCTTCTATTCTTCTTTACTCCGAGACCACCTTGGACTTTCTTACTCAGTTATGCTTCCATAATTGATGTACTTACTAGCGCGTTGGAGGGTTTTTCCTTTGTTTTGCAGGTCCCTCCCCTAAACAAGGCTAACTGACCATCAAACATGCAGAGTTTGGAATCCACTTGGACCACATCCATCATCATACGTGGAATTTCCAAATTTTGGTAAGAACATTTGGCGCCCACCGTGGGACAGTGGTAAAACTTACCCTGCAGCCTCGTACCTGGACAAGTCATCGGCATGCATACATGGTCAGTACACTCTCCAACGTTACATGTGACACCCCTGTCGAAGCGTCTAACCCTCCGCAAGATACCATGAAAAACACCGACACCATTCAACAACTCCAGAACTGCATGGTAGAGATGGAACAAAGATATCAGGAAGAAATTCAAAGGTCGAAAGCTGATTGCGATCAGCAGGAAACCAGAGCAAGATATCCCCAGGGAGATGAACGCTCCCCTGTCACCAAAGAAGAACAAACGCAAGGAGAATCACATCCTCGAAAACATGTCAACCCTCCAGGTATTCGTAGTTCAACATAGGGCTACCAACTGGAGAGGCATAACACACAGCGCAATCCTCTTGGTAACTCACAGGTTCGTAAAACCAAAATATGTCGAATCGTCAAAGTTCATAAGTCTAAAGCTTTGGTTGACCTTACAAAGCCCAAGGTCTGCCCTTGGCAATTTACGGGTTTATAAATCCAAACTACGCTGAATCATCAAGGTTCATAAGTCTAAAGCTTTGCTCGACCTTACAAAGCCCAAGGTTCACCTTTGGCAATTACGGGTTTGTAAATCCAAACTATGGTAAACTGTCAAGGTTCATAAACCCAAGCTCTGGTAGACCGTCAAGGTTCATAAACCCAAGCCTTGGTCGATCTCCACCTTCAAAGGTTCATAAACCCAAGCTCTAGTAGACCATCAAGGTTCATAAATCCAAGCCTTGGTCAACCTTCACCTTCAAAGGTTCGTAAACCCAAGCTCTGGTAGATTGTCAAGGTTCATAAACCCAAGCCTTGGTCGATGTCAACCTTCAAAGGTTCATAAACCCAAGCTCTAGTAGACCGTCAAGGTTCATAAACCCAAGTCTTGGTAGACCTCCAACTCTAAAACCCAAGACCAGCTCTTGGTACTTTACAGGTTCATTAAACCATGCTCTGGTAGACCGTCAAGGTTTATAAACCCAAGCCTTGTTAGACCTCCAACTCCAAAAGCTAAGACCAGCCCTTGGTACTTCACAGGTTCATAAACCCTAGGGCTTCCCTTGGTAGACCTTCAACAAAACCCAAGGTCAACCCTTGGTAAACTTCCAGCAAAAATCTAGGATGGACAATTCCCCTGGTACAAGGTTTAACAAACCCAAGGTCAACCCTTGGTGAACTTACAACAAGAATCAAGGATGGACAATTCCCATGGTACAAGGTTAGACAAAATCTAGGGCTTCCCTAGGTGGACCTCCAATAAAACCCAAGATTAGCTCTTGGTACAAATCCCAAGGCCAACCTCTGGTAAAGCTCCAAAACCCAGGACCAGTTCATGGTATTATAAAATGGTTCGCAAAACCCAAGGTCCACCCTTGGTGAACCTCCTCATTGCTAAGTTTCCCAGGTAGAAACCCAAGGTACAGAAGGTCTATCCTTGAAACATTTTACTTTTCCTAAGCTTTATTCTTGCATGAGTATAAGTTGGCAGGAGCACAAAACCCAAGGTTCGTCCTTGGTATGCTAAAGTCCAAATCCACCTTTGGCATGCTAAACCCAAGACAAGCTCTTGCTAAGATAATATCCTCAGAGCCCTGACAAGCAAGGCCACATAATTAATTATTTTGCAAGAACAGGTGTCCAAGGTCCATCCTTGACATCCAAAACCCAAGACCAGCTCTTGGTATTTTACAGGTTCGTAAACCCAAGGTCCACCCTTGGTAGACCTCCGCCTTCATAGGTTCATAAACCCAAGGTCTAGTCTTGGTAGACCTCCACCTTTAAAGGTTCATAAACCCAAGTCTTGATAGACCTCCAATTCCAAAATTTAGGACAGACATGTCACTGGTCACATTTCAATGGTTCGTGAAACCCAAGATCAATCCTTGGTGAACCTCGACAAAACCCAGCATGGACAAGTCCTCTGGTATCAGACTTGACAAACTCAAGGTAGAACTATGTCTACCCTTGACATATGTTATTATTCCTAAACTTTGCATGAGTACAAGTTTCAAGAACACAAAACCCAAGGTCCATCCTTGGTATACAAAACCCAAGGTCAATCCTTGGTCTACGGAGTCTAGGGTCTACTCTTGGCCTATTAAACCCAAGAAACTTTCTTGGTACTTTCACTCCTATGGAACCTCGACATGCAGGACCATAGGATTATTTGTTTTGTAGGAACCGGTGTTTAAGGTCTACCCTTAACACTCGAAACCCAAGAGATAATCTTGGTAATTTAGCGAGACACTATCAGATTGCAAGGTCTCACTTCTATGATGAAAGGACAACATTCAAGCGGCCTATTCTCATCATCACAAGAAATTCATAAACAGAAGACAACATCATACAAAAGCAAATGGAGAAGATTGAAGGAGAAGAAAAGGAGAGTATTTGCATTAAAACAATTGTTAACACTTTACATGGCTCCTATGACCAAAAGTTAAAACAATACAAAGATAGATGACAACCTAGACACTGGTCCCGTCATCTAGCTCCTCACCGGAAGCAATCTCCTCTTCATCAAGCAGGACATTGCCATTTACATCCTTGAATGGGTCAAAGACACTCAAGTCAAGGTCTTTAGCAAATAAGTCATCCTGACTGACGGTCTTGAGAAAGCCCTTTCTCATACTGTTTCACCACTTAACGCTTGTAGAGGGCCAACTCCTCTTCAAACTCTTTGTGGGCAGCCTTCTCTTCAGCCAACCGAGCCTCCAAGTTAGTCATATTCTTGGCAAGATTATCCTTCTCGATGACACTCACTTGCAGCATAAGACAAAGCATAACGCTCGCTTTCTATGCTCACTCCGACAGTCATATATTGGCAGAAGGTTCAACCTTGACGCTTCACTTGCCTGACATGTCCGACCTCATCTACAGAACAAGTATGTCTTTCTTAGACAACTCAACAGTAACAACCCAGACAGCACACGTCCAAGTTAGGAGGCCTGACATAGCTCCACTCTTATACTTCACAAAGTTACCAACCTCACCTATAGGATAGAGCATGTCCTCCTGGACAATTCAACAATGACAGTCCGGATAACACATGTCCGGCTAAGGGGACTCGACAAGTTTCGCACTTACATTTTTCATTTGTCAAGGTTATCACCATTGACACAAGACAACACTTGTCTACATTCGGGGGCTTCTTGAGCTCACCATTATCTTACTTGTCAAGGAACACCAATCTTGACACTGGACATTCTTAATCAATGCTTACTCATCCTCTTTTGCCCACAAGCTGGCTTAGAGGCTGGGGGGCTTATGTACTGCACAAATTTGGTAAAATTACACGTGGCTATTTCTATGGGGTCACTGTAGATGTGTCTGCCCTCCATGTCAGCACTGCTACAGGAACTACACATGTGTCTACCCTCTATGTCAACCCTACTACATTAATAGTGTGCATTTAATCTTCAAGTGTCAACCCTAACACGCTTGTCCGACCTCCTTGTCAGCCTTGCTATAGGAGCGCAGATGTCAACCCTATACAGGAGCGCGAACGTCAATAGTAAATGCCTCCTTATCAATAGGAGCTTATCTGTTACGCTTATTCAAATAAGTGTAACATCTTTATCTCCTAGAATATCTCTAGCTATCTCCAAGGGATTATCTACAAGTTGTTACTTATCTACAAGTAACAACATATCTACAAGGTACACATTATCTCTTATTCAAATTATATAACTGCATGCTATTATCTGTTATCTTATCAACAGATTAATTAACAAACAAAGGCCCAAGGCCCATACTCTACGCTATAAATACAAGTACTCTCTAAACCTTTACTCATCTGAGAATCACTCATCATTCATTCTCCATCTGAAACATACTCGGAAACCTTCTATTCTTATTTACTCCGAGACCACCTCAGACTTTCTTACTCAATTATGCTTCCATAATTGATGTACTTACTTAAGTGTCAGAGTGTTTTTTTTCTTTGTTTTGCAGGTCCCTCCCCTAAACAAGGCTAACTCAACGTCTGATGTGCAGAGTTTGGAAACCACTTGGACCACATCCATCCTCATATGTGGAATTTCCAGATTTTGGTAAAAACATAAAGGAATCCATTGAGGCTCTGATTCTTTAGGCTGATTCTAGTAAGTAATTGGTGTTTCTATTGTTTAATCAGTTGAGCAAGGATAAAGGAAAATGTGTAGCTATGTTGTTGAGGAGCTTATGGTGGAGGAGAAATGAGAAGCTATGGGAAAATGTAGTTGTTCATCGTGGTGACAATTTTTATCAAGGATGGAATAAAAAAAATAAAAGTTATGTATCCCATCGTCAAATAAAAGTTACGTATCTCATCGTCCAAAGGCTGCTCACTATGCGGAAGTAAGGGGGAGGGATGTTATATTCAGCCTTACTCTTGCATATACAAAGATACTGTTTTCGTATTCGAACCCATGAACAAATGTAAAACTTAAATCTAAATCCGAGTTCTGCACATGACACTCAATTTCCTACTAGTTGGACTCCTCCTACCCTGGGTCAGGTTAAATGCAATATTGATGCTGATCGATTTTTTCCAATCCAATAACATCACCGAGATGGGATGCTGCGTGAGAAACCATGCTAGTGAACTAATTACTGGTTGTGTGGATCATAGGTCCCTGTTAATGGAAGTCAAGGAAGGAGAGGCATGGGCTTTTTTTACGGCTATGAAGTTTGTTGTATCACTTGGTCTGCACCATGTATTTTTCGAAATGGAATATTGTAAGAGTGTGGCGGATAATATTATCAAACCTTAAATAGATGATTCTGAGTTTGGTAATATTATTCAAGCTAGATTGCTAAAAGTTGTTCCTTCATAACCCAACCTTTGCTATAGATTTTGTTAAATGTTAAGAGATAAGTCAATAGAGTTTGTCTATTAGCTTGTTAGGGTGATACCATGTCTTCATAGGCTCTATAGTTTTAATCTTGTTATCCCTTGTATTGAGCAATTGATAAGTAATCAAATGAGTTGAGTATATTTCAATCATAAAAAAAAAACTTGAATAAATAATAATAAACATTTTTCATTAAAACATATGACAATAAATGAAATTTTACTCTACATTTTAAAAATAATCATTAATTTAAAATTAATCATAAAAAGGAAAACTAAAAATTTATTCTTCTATTTCTTGACATTACAATATTATATATTTTAACAATTTGAATATTTAATATTTAATGTCTTTTATTAAAAATTAATTTTTTTCATTAAAAGATGACATAAATGAAAATTTACTCTACATTTTAAAAAATAATCATTATTTTAAAAATTAACAATAAAAAGTAAAACTAAAAAATTATTATAAAAACTAATTTTTAATTTTTTTGTAAATTAATAATTTTTAAATTTTAAATTAATACTACATATGCAATCCATTTTTTAAGGTTGTTGAAATATTTCCAAAAATACCCATAAAGGTTGCAATGTATTTCCAAAATTACCCACAAAAATTGCAAATTTCATTTTCAATATTACCCTCATTTACTTCCTTTTATATACATAATGAAAGATTTGTAAAAATATATTTATGATTTTTCATATAATTATGATATTGCATACTATTATTTATGTACTATATTAATTTTTGTTGTTGCAATATATTTTAATTTTTATTTATGAACAATATGAATCAATATTTATTAATCTGTTGTTATATATATATATATATATATATATATATATATATAAGATTTTTTTTCTTAAGATACATGTAACTCCTAATATTTTGGTTCCAAAACTTTTTTTTAATGTTTTTTTTTCCTCTTTCATGTTTATACTTAGATTACAAATATGTTGTTTTAAAGTAATAACCATAACCTAAATAGTTGGCATAGTGGTATAAGGTCTCAATGCGTTTACATGAGTGAAAATAATCTATTTAGCGGGAGAACCTGCGTTTGATTCCCACCGTGTGCAAAATTTCCTTTGACCAGCTGCAGTCACACATCACGAGCAGGATTAGTCTTTGATCCAGTGAGTTGGGGGATACCCATGATTTCTGACCTAGGACCCAAAAAAAAGTTATAGCCATTATAGTAGTTAAATTTATTTATACTTTAAAAATTTATAAAATGATTTTTAAATAGAAATTTCATAAAAACAAATTTAAATAATTTCATAAATTTTTTTTGCTGATTAATATTTATTTTATAAGGTTCAGATTTTTATACTGAAAATTATTTTAAATATAATTTAAAATATCTACAAATATATTGTTTTAAAGTAATAGAAAATTGTAGTGGACAAAGGACGAAGATAAAACAAATATACCTAACATGGAATGGAGATGATGGTGGATACAAAATTTTATCTAAACAGAGATTAAGGATAGGGATGGAAATTAGAGCGGGAAACGACATACACATTCATGCCTTGTTCTATTGTCATGTCTATTCATAATTATTATACACATCCATGCATTGTTCTATTGTTACGTCTATTCATAATCATTACTTATATATTTTTTATGTTAAATAATTATAAATTTTGACATGTTTAAAACATCTTTTACTCTTTTAATTTTTTAATTTTTTTATTTTAATTTTCTTGAGTAACATGGGGATGGGAACAACATAACCATCACTGCCTTACCCCATTGTCATATCTATTAACAATGATCACTTATACATTTTTTGATTTAAAATACAGATTTTGATTTGATTAAAATACTATTTAATCTTTTATGTATTTTATTTTTAAAATAATTACATGCTTTTTAATATACAAATTTCCATCCAAAGGCTTTCATCTTTTTTTTTTTCTTACTAACCACAAAAAATATAGTTTAGAATTTTGTATACAAGATACGCATTACATAAATTATTGATTCATTTAATAGCAATTACCTTAATAATTTGGATATGTATTATATTATTTATATTTATTTCTTATAAAACGTACGAAAGCAATCGTGTTACCCGTGCGGAAGCGTCGGTATCGTGTTAGTTAGTCCTAAAACCTACAATTAAATTAACACATTTTCTTGAATGTTACTTCCATTGATATTGTTAACGAATTAATCCTGTTTGATTTCCATGATGCACTAGAATCAATTTATATTTTTTTATTCATAAGAATTAAATTTAGAAAAAATTATGCATAGATATTAAACTAACTGGGTTAAACCCTTATTGATTATCATCTAAGATAATAATAATTGGCTTGCACAAGGGTTTAGAAACAAAATTAATAGTATTATTTTTAAAAAACTAATATTATTTTCTTAATACCTGTTCTCACTTTTCACAATTCAAAACACTACAACATCTTTGCTAGCCTGGGAGAAAACAAAACAAAACCAAAAATAACATGTGTAAGACTTTTTTTTTTTCGAAAGACACAAACACAACTCACTAGAAAACATTATATTAATTTAATAATTTAAAGAATTAATTTAAGAACTAAAGGATAAATTTAAAAACTAAGAAAAAGAATAGTACTTTTGTCATTATAATAATGCTATATCTTAATGAAATTTCAAGCAATTTCTACATTTATTAAATAAAATGTTTAATATATTAATTATAAAATTTTAAAAAAATCCATGTGCTGATACATAAAAAAATTACACTGACCCAATTATCTATTTATTTTATTCTTTCTAATAACATGTAAACATTTTTTCAAAAGAGAATAATATGTAAATATGTAAACATTTATGTACCACTTTTTGCATGCTTAGTGGGGCTAATGGGTAATAGCAAAGATTCTATTCCCAGTTTCCCACTATGTGTAGTGTTTAGTGAAACAAGTTGAAGATTTTGTCGGTGAATACCTTTCTAATTATGTAGCGAGGCTTTCGACAGTCTCTTTGGGATAGGTTAATTTTGTCAATTTCAGGTGTTTTTAGAAGAAAAATAAGTTTTATTTTCTTTTATAAAAAATTGAATGTCTTACTATAATTAATTATAATATATTACATGGTGAGGCATTTCACTCTTATAATATTCTTTCAATTATTGTTTTTACCAAAATCTGGAAATTGCATGTGTGATGATGAATGGGTTTCAAACTTTGCACGTCGAGTGAGTAATCATCTTTGTTCAAGAGAGGAAGCTGCAAAACAAAGGAAAGACACTCTGACATTTAAGTAAGTACATTAATTATTAAAGAATAATCAAATATATAAATATGGACAATTTTCGAGGGTGCCTCAGATAAGTATGGGATGAGTATGAACTAAGTGATTAGTTGAAGAATGTAACCTTTTTTTAAGGGTTTAGAGAGAACGTGTATTTATATCGTGAAGTATTGGCCTTGGGCCTTTGTTTATTAGATAATCTGTTGATAGGAAAACAGATAATAGCAGATAGTTATATTTGAATTAGAGATAATGTGTATCTTGTAGATATGCTGTTATTTGTAGATAAATAACAGCTTGTAGATAACTGGAGAGATATTAGGAGATAAGGTAGTTGCATTATCTCGAATATAGATAAGCTGTTGCAGTCCAAGAGCTTCTGGAAGCTAACTAGATGGACGTCTGCATTCCTATAGCAAAGCTGACTCAGAGGGCGGACAAGTTGTACTCGTCGTGTTCGAGTTGATACTTAAGGTAGAAATATACATGGTTACTATAACAGGGCAGACACAGAGGATAGATACGTGTACAGTGACCCCACAGTAATGTCCAGTGTACATAGCTGACATTCTTCGCAAAAACGCAGACTTATTTGCTTGGCAACCATCCAATATGTCGGGAATTGATCCTAGTATCATATGCCACATCCTGGCAATATGTTCGCAGGCTAAGTCAATAGCTTAGAAGAAACGAAATATGGGAGAAGAAAGACGAAGGGCAGTGAAGGAGGAAGTAGACAAATTGCTTAAAGCCAATTTCATTAGAGAAGTCAGGTACTCTACTTGGCTTGCCAACATTGTCATGGTTAAAAAGGCCAGTGGCAAGTGGCGCATGTGCACAGATTTCACCAACCTTAACAAGGCATGTCCAAAGGATGCATACCCATTGCCCAACATAGATAGACTGGTGCGTCCGGGTTCCAAGTCCTGAGTTTTCTGGACGCATACTATGGGTACAACCAGATCAGGGTGGACTCTCCAGATGAAGAAAAGACGACATTCATTACTGAAGATGTCAACTATTGCTACAAAGTCATGCCTTTCGGCCTCAAGAATGCAGGGGCTACATATCAGTGACTTATGGACCATGTCTTCAGAAAACAGATCGAACACAATGTCGAGGTCTATGTCGACGACATGGTTGTCAAGTCTCAGAGCGTAGCACAGCACATGGCGGATTTGGAGGAAGTATTTGAAGAAGTACGGAAGTATGACATGTGTCTTAACCCCGAAAAGTGCACATTCGGGGTGGGGGGCAAAAAGTTCTTTGGTTTCATGATCACGCAACGAGGAATTGAAGCCAACCCAGATAAATGCTCAACCATCTTACAAATGCATAGCCCAACAAATGTCAATGAAGTTCAAAGACTGAACGGAAGACTGGCGGCTCTATCACGATTCTTCCCAACGCTCGCTGAGAAGGCAAAGCCCTTTTACAGGTTACTCAATAAGACTGAACCATTCCTTTGGAATGAAGCCCATGAACAGGCCTTTGAAACATTCAAGAAGACTATTACTGCACCATCAGTCTTGAGTCGACCTAGACCAGAGGCACCTTTGCTTCTGTATCTCTTAGCTGCGGACGAGGCTGTCAGTTCAGCACTCGTCCAAGAAGAAGGGAAGCACCAGCTCCCTATCTATTTCACCAGTCGCATGCTACACGATGCTAAGAAGAAATATCAAATGATTGACAAGATAGCCTTGACACTTGTCACCTTGGTTAGATGCCTCCGACCTTACTTCCAAAGTCACCAGGTAATAGTAAAAATTAACTATCCTATTAAACAGGTACTGCGAAAACTAGAGTTGGCAGGAAGGACAGTAGCATGGTCGGTCGAATTGTCAGAGTTCGACCTACGATATGAATCCCGTGGTCCTATGAAGACACAATTCATGGCGGACTTCTTAGCAAAATTTGCAGGGGATGACAAGTCCACCCCAGAATGGTGGAACCTTTATGTGGATGAAGCATCCAATGTGTGGGGAAGTGGAGCAGGAATTATTCTTGAGGGTCCTGGCAAAATCACGCTGGAACAAGCCCTCAAGTTTAACTTTAAAGCCTCCAACAACCAAGTCGAGTACGAGGCACTGATCGCATGACTTAGGCTCGCAAAAGAAGTTGGAGCTAGATATCTGAGATGCTACTTCGACTCGCAACTCATCCAGGGATAGGTCGCTAACAAGTTTCAAACCAAAGAAGCTATACTCCTCCAATATTATCATCTAGTTAAGATACTTATCGACAGCTTCGAGTACTTTGAGATGTATCATATACTGCGAGAGAGTAATGCTAGGGATGACTTGCTCTCCAAGCTGGCTAGTACTGAGAAGACCGAGCACCTCAAAACCATCATCCAGGAAACACTCCAGAATTCCACCATTGACACCCAAGAGGTAATGACAACCAATGCGGAGGAACCCAACTGGATGACCCCTTACAGAAATTTTTCACTAAGGGGACACTGCCGACAAATGAAAATGAGGCTCGACAACTAAAAAGGAAAGCCAGCTACTACGTCATCCTTGATGGCGAACTATTCAAAAGAGGGTTGACTGCACTTCTACTCAAGTGCCTGGACAACCAACAGGCAGACTATGTCTTGAGAGAACTTCATGAAGGGATCTGCGATCTTCATACAGAAGGACACTCCCTTGCCACCAAAGTAGTTCGAGCAGGATACTACTGGCCAACACTCAGGGTCAATGCCTTCGAATTCATTCGGAAGTGCAAAAGATGTCAGGAGTTTGCGGACGTCCCACAGATTCCCCCTGACAACCTTCACACTATCACTTCTCCATGGCCATTTGCAATGTGGGTGATGGACATTCTGGGACCACTTCCTAGAGCTCCAGGAATGGTCAAGTTTTTGCTAGTAGCCATCGACTACTTCACCAAGTGGATCGAAGCAAAGCCATTACGAGAGATAATTGTTAGCGAAGTTGAAACCTTTACTTAGAAACATCTCATATGCAGGTACGGTCTACCCTATGCTATCATTACTGATAACAGTATGCAATTCAAGGCACAAACCTACGAAGATTTTCTCACACGACTAGGTATCAAACACTTGGTTACCTCTGTCGAACATCCTCAGACTAATGGTCAAGTAAAAGCTGCCAACCGAGTCATCCTCCGAGCCTTATGGACTAGACTTAACAAGTCCAAAGGCCTCTAGAAGGAAGAACTCCCCATCATTTTGTGGGCTTATCATTGCTCACCATAATTTACTACTCATGAAACTCCCTTTCGGCTCACTTATGGCACTGACGCCATGATTCCTGTCGAGCTAGGGGAAACGTCAGCAAAAAGGATGTTATTTCAGTAACAACACAATGAAGAGAACATGCGGGTTGAGTTAGAAACTGTAGAGGAAGTTAGGGACATGGCCAGGATAAGGGAAGAAGCTACGAAATGTCAAATGACACGAAAATACAACACTAAGGTTCAACTACAAACCTTTCAGCCAGATGAGCTAGTTTGGCATGTCCGGGGTGAAGCTAGAAAAGATCCTTGCGCAAGCAAGTTTGGACCTAATTTGAAGGGCCCGTTCAAAATTATCACCAATCTAGACAGTGGTGCCTACAAATTACATGAACTAAGTGGTAAAGACATTCCTAGAATTTGGAATGCTACCCACCTGAAGTTCTACTACAGCTGAGGATTTGAAGGCTGGATGGTGTACTATTTTTCCTATTCAAGTCTTTTTTCCCATTGGGTTTTGGCTTGAGGGGTTTTAATGTGGCCCATCCGAGGAATAACAAAGGGAATATGTATATTAATTACAACATTAATAAAGCGTATTTCTCTTTTCTTTTACATGTGCTTATGTTGACCCTGTAGGAACATAATCAATTTCAAGAACTATCGCCTGAACACTGTCCTAGGTCCAACCTCGACAAAGACCCAGGATCATGTCCGGGTACTACTGACCAAGGCCAATCCCTGGTGAACCTAAGTGAACCTCCAGCAAAACCCTACGGCTTCCCTAAGTGAACCTCCAGCAAAACCCAAGGTCTACCCTTGGTACCCAACAGGTTGCAAATCCAAACTACGGTCTATGAACCTAAAGCTTTGGTCAACCCCAACAGGTTGTAAACCCAAACTACGGTCTATGAACCTAAAGCTTTGGTCAACCCCCAACAGTTTGTAAACCCAAATTACGGTCTATGAACCTAAAGTTTTGGTCAACCCCCAATAGGTTGTAAACCCAAACTACGGTTTATGAACCTAAAGCTTGGTCAACCGATACTCTCCAAAGGTCCGCAAAATCCTAAGGTCGACCATCGGTAGTACCTTAGGTGGACCTCCAGCAAAATCCAAGGCAGCCCCTTGGTCGGTTACAGGTCTTCAACTCTAGGGTTGGCCTTCGGTAGCATCTTAGGAAGACCTTCAACAAAGCCCAAGAACATTCCTTGGCATCTTACAAAACCCAAGACCGAATCTTGGTAGTTTACAGGCTCGTAATTCCAAACTCTGGTAGATAGTCAAGGTTCGTAAAGTCAAGTCATTGGATGACCTCTCCAGTTCTAGGTTCGTAATTCCTGACTCTGGTAGACCGTCAAGGTTCGCAAAGCCAAGTCATTGGTTGACCTCGCCAGCTCTAGGTTCATAAGTCCAAACTTTGGTAGACCATCAAGGTTCATAAAACCAAGTCTTAGTTGACCTCCAGTACCAAAATCCAGGATGAACGCGTCCTTGGTATTTCTTCAAACTTGCAAAATCTGAGACCAGCTCTTGGTGACATACAAATTCACAAATTCAAGATCATACTTTTGTGAATCTCGACAAAATCCAGCATGGATAACTCCACTGGTGTAAAACTTGACAAATAAAAGGTGCAACTGTGTTTGTCCTCGACATATGTTATTCTTCCTACATTTGATCCTTGCAGGATTGTGCGTTCTCAGGAACATAAAACCCAAGATCCACTCTTGGTATACTAAGTCCAGGGTCTACCCTTAGCCTACTAAACCCAAGAAAACTCTCTTGGTACTCTTATGTCTATGGAATCCCAAAATACCAGACCATATAATTACTTGTTTTGCAGGAACAGGTTGTTAAGGCACACCCTTGACATTTCAAACACAAGACAACACTTGGTATTTTCATTCACTTGGAACCTAGACAAGCAGTGTTGTCGACTCACATACTAGCGAAAGTGGGAGTCCAAATACAACCGTCCAAGGTCCACCCTTGACGGACTCAAACCCAGGACAAGCTCTTGGTAAACATGTTCATTTGGAATATTGACAAGCAAGACTATACACTTAGTCATTGGAGGAAGCAGAAGTCCAATATCAGTGCAAGAATCACACATGACACATCAAATCCAAGTTACATTCTTGATGGTCCATTTGCTTCTAAGTCTCAGTAAACAAAACAAGATGCTACCAACTATATTGTCTCAACGCTTACGATGAAAATGCACAAGTCAAGTCAACTATAGTGTCTCAACGCTTACGATGAAAATGCACAAGTTAAGCGGCTTACATTCATCAGCGCATGCAAAAAATAGAAGGCAATATGTAAAGGAGAAGACACAGAAGGGTTGAAGAAAGACGAACAACATTTTCATTGAATTGTCAACATTCATTTACATGGTCTTTATGACCCAAAATAAAAGCAAAACGAAAACAAAAGGTGCAAAACAAAAGCAGCCTACACATCAGCTGCCTCACTAGCGACCTCCTCAGCAGATCCAAGCTCCTCTTCATCAACCAAGAATACATCCTTGAAAGGGTCAAATAGACCCAAGTCAAGGTCCTTCGCAAAGAGGCCAGCTTGACAAAAAGCTTTGAGAAAGTCATTCTCATGCTGCTCCACTGCTTCTCGTTTGAACACCTTCAACTCCTTGTCAATCTCCTTGCTGACTGCCATTTCAGTAGTAAGCTCAACCTCGGTTTCCTTCAGCCTCTCCTCCAGACTCGCTACCTTTTCAACCAGCTCCATCTCAGCAACGAGTCCCTCTTCAGCATCTTTCAGTTTCGCCTCCAACTCAGCCATTACCTTATCAGCCTTAGTAGCAGAAGCCTTGCTGCGAGCCACAAGCTCGTCACCATCAAGCGTGCACAACAACTTGGACAAAGCTTCATCAGTCTTGACGAAAATTTGATGGTTCCACCTAAATATTGGATTTAACGGAACCTGCAAAAAGATTGAAGCAAGGATGACTTGAAGTTTTAGCTTTTTACATGCCCAATCATGTTGATGACATTTGTAATTATCTAAGTGGCTCAAGTGTATTTCCTTATGATCCTTCATAGCATTTGCATTTTCATCCTCATGCATACATGTCTTTGATTAATTAACTAAAGTGTTTAAATGAATTTTTAAAGTTCATGTTTTCATGGTTGAAGTTTTTAAAAAATAAACACTTGATGTTTTAATCGATTAACTCAGTATTTTAATCGATTACATGCTTTCATTTTAAATCTGGAAAAGCCATGAAGAACACATTAATCGATTACATAGTGTAAAATCAAAATCATGCATTACTGCTTTAATCGATTACCATTCATTGTAATCGATTACATAGGTTATACCTGGAAAACATGTTGTTCTGCTTTAATTGATTGCCATTCATTGTAATCGATTACATAATCCAAAAAGAAAACAATGTTTTGCTGCTTTAATCGTTTACATGTTGTAATACTCGATTATTCTGTTCATAAACTTTTTCTAGAGAACACTTTAATCGATTATTTTCAAGAAAAGGAATCCTATGATATGTTGGGAATATCTTATGATAATCATCCACGTACTTATACTCTTTCTTATTTCTATTTGAAAGAATTCCCTAATGTCTCCCGATTCGTTCTCTAAAAAAACGAGAAAAGATTCTGGGGCATCTGTAGGTTTAGGTATTGTTCCTCCAATGATCATAGTTAGAAGCTTTAATCAATTACATAAGCATAATAATCGATTACATCATCGATTTAATCGATTATTGTTAGTTAAAACTGTTTTAAAAAAGGATTGGTGAGTCTGTTTTCTATAAATAGACCTTGTACTAATTGTTTAAAACACGTGAGCGAATTTCACAAAGTATACTAAGCTTTCTAAGAGTTCTAAAGATTGATTTCTGAGTGAAAAACACATCTTGTGAAGATCAAGATTTATGAGTTTTTCTAATGAAGATGTGTTGAAGAAAAGAGTTTTTCAAGATAGTGATTATAAGCATTAGAATTCATTCAACATGGAACGTGTGGTAATCCATTTTATTCTCCTTCATTCATACATGAAGGATCCCAGGTTATGTTTATCTTGAATATTTCTTTTTAAGAGTTTAATGATTTGTTCTGTAATTCTTTTGTATAAATCAGTTTGATTCTATCAAGCATCCTGGAGAAGGGTTCTCTAGAGGGTAGAACAGAGAAGTGTTCTTTGGTTCTTGGTCTTAAAAATCTATAGGGTTTAGATTTTGATTCTTTGTCTGGGCTTGACAAGAGAGACCTTTTATAAATTGCTTGTAAAGAATATTTTGATTTAGTGGAAACTCTGACCTAGTGTTGGTTGGAAGACACTGGATGCAGCCTTCATGTTTGTGAGGTGAACCAGTATAAATTGTTGTGTGATTGAATCTTTATCAGTATATGTTTCATTATTCTTGGTTGGAAATCAATAAGAGCTATTTCATTCATTACATGCAGTTCATGGTCATATTAGATTGAAATAAACTTTGTTTTTGATTAAGGGCGTTTGTGTGATATGATCCTTGTATTAATTCCGCAAATTGTTTTCAAGAAAAGTTTTAAAAGTTGGTAATAACCAATTCACCCTCCCCCCCCCCCACCCTCTTGGTTATTTGAAGAGTGTTCAATGTATTTTCACTAACCACTTCGGCAAGGGCCACCACAGCACCATTCAACCTGTTGCGCTCTGGCCGCCAAACATTGTGAACAACGCCCCTCAGTTTGTTATACTCATATTCCATAGAAGCAGCTTTGCTCATAGCCTCTTGATGCACCTGTCCATGTTCTTTTATGATAGCAAGGCCCCTCTAGAAAAAAAAAGCTTGCCAGCGTCAAGCGCACATTGAGAACCAGCCGACCTAATTAGGTTCCTGTCAAAGGGGGTCGGCAGTCTTCGCTCAAGCCTGTACCCAACACTCCACAAAGAGTCAACCTCCCTTGGAGTAGTCATGAACTCGAGGGAGGTGACAAGACGAGCGATAGGTGACAACATTACAGATGAAGGAGGCGGAGAAGGAGAAGGAGCGGTAACAACATGAGAAGTAGGTCAGGTGGCGAGTGGAGATGAAGCAACAGCCACAGGAGGCACAATAGCAACAACAGGGACAACAGCAGTCGGAGCAGGAGCGGAAGAAGGTAGAGTCAGGGTCTGAGAGGTGACCGGAACAGGGGTAGGAGTAATAGGTGGTGGTGGAGTAGGAGAAGCAGCAGTAGGGCCACCATCGGTGCTAATGCCCGAACAGGAGGAGGAGAGCCCAGTACATTAGGTGGAAGCCCAATAGCCTCCCTCATTGCACCAAGTCTACGAGGGGCATAGACGGCCCGAGACTTCTTACTATCAGATGTCCGGACACCCTCATCCCTTTTCCTCTTTGATAACTCAGAGGGGGAGGGGTTGGGGAAAGCAACAGCGACTTCGGTAGGGGCAACAGGGGATGGTGGCACAAATTCATTACAACCACCCACCTCTTCACTAATGGCCTCCATAAGAAGTTACCCATGATACCTATAAAAAGCAAAAAGCAAAATCACAAGTGTCAAGTCGGGGTACATGAACAAACAAGCAAACAAAGAAGGCATAAGAAAGAAAGAATATCGTCCAGTGCAGCAAGAGGGTCACTTGCCGAGGGCAATGACAAAATAGCACGCGCGTCCAGGGAGGCCGACAATAACTCCAAAATTGCTTTGTCCGACCTCTCCACTAGGGTCAGTGAATCCTCAGAAAAAGATCTGAACCTAGTAGGCTTAGCCTGCCAGTAGAAGGGGAAGCGAGGTTCCCCATCCCTGTTGCGCATCAACGATAGACCATCTGCTGCGACACCACTTTTGTAGACTTTGAAGAAACGATCCTTGAAGCGGTAGAAGACATTGGTGTCTACCTTGAACAGTTTCTTTGAAGCACTGGGCAAGGAGACCTAACCAACCTTCCCGGACAAATTGGTCTGGAAGAAGAACATAAAAAGATGAACACTCGAACGATTGTTCATTAAAGAACATAAAATCTCAAATGCCCGCACCACTGCCCAACTATTGGGGTGAAGTTGGGAGGATGCCACATTCAGAAAGTCTAGCAGAGCACACTGGAAGGGGGAGAAGGGAAGGAGAAGTCCTAGGACTTCAAAAAGACACTGATAAATAAAAAAGAAGGGCAGAGCACTCGGCACTGCCCTCATGAAAGGAAACTCATTATCCCCGCAAGCCTCGACCATGATCTTTTGGGAATCTTCAGGAGCAGTCAGCGGATGCTAATGACACATGTTGTCGACACTTGTAGGTGAGGTGAGAGAAGACTTGTACTTCTGAACATATTCCCTCACCCACTAGAAGCCAGGCACAGTCAAGATAGCAGTTGGCGACCTAGTACTACGACTACGACGCACATAAGGGAAAGCTCTCGCACTCTAAGCACCAGTTGGCCTCGACCCTTAGAAGCAGAAGGAAGGGGTAGAATAGTAAGTGGCAGAGGCTCGCTTGTCCTAGGGACGACAAATGGCCTTGCCTACTGATGAGGGCGAGAAGTGCCCTCACCAATCTGATGAGACTGTCTCCTCTTTCCAGAAGAGGAAAACTCGTCATCTGACACTCCACGGTGGGTTTCCTATTTCGAGGAATCACCGATGGAGATCACATTGCGCATAACTCACTGCTCCACTGACTCTCCTAAATCACTACCCTCCATACCCAGAGCAGAATCAGACAAAGGGGATTCAAATATTTTTAGAGAAGGTTGTTGAGAAAAGAAGAAGTTTTGAGGCGAGAAGGGACAGAGGAAGGAGAAATGGAAAATGTCTCATCAACTTAAATGAGGCGTGACAACTGAGCAGTTACATGCAGATTTGAAACGTCTCCCTTGCAATCCGTGCCACAATCAATGCCCACTCCCCCACTACCGCACTACTCCAGTACGTGCCCACTCCTTGAGGGACACGTATGCACGAGTACGGAGAGTGTGCTTCACGCACCTGGGGAAATAACAAAGCATCACGCATGCTTTCAAGCCTCACGTCCAACGGTCAGATTTTGGAAGAAGTGCCCAATGATGTGTTGCAAACACATCTTGTTTTTAGTCTAGTTTTAGGTTAGAATTTGATTAAATACTTAAGTAAATAGCTTAGAATTAGTTGAGTTTAGTATTTTATTGTTTAAATCTAATTTCAATACCAATTGTGCAATTTCAGGTCAAAAGAGGAGAATAAATAATAAAAGAAGCAAGATCTGGAACATCACGCGTGTCGCGCCACTACCCACGCGAGACACTTGGAAGACCAGAGGAAATCAAGCGAGAAGCACCGTTAGTCAAGTGAGTCGCGTGGGAACTTCAAGATCTAAGCTTTTCAACTCTGTCCCTTCACGCGATACACTTGGTAATTCACGCGAGTCGCGTGAAGACTCAAAGAAATAAGGAATTCTCTTCTGCACATCCACGCGAGGCACTTCACAACCCACGCGACACGCGTCATTCCTTTCTGCCAGTCCAC
>PYAF01002879.1:10229-25179 GCA_007407185.1 Glycine tomentella
ATTTCTGACCTTAGTAAAGTAACAGTTGTTCATCACCTAGGGATAGGGATGCGTAGCTGCAGAATTTATAATATGATCTTTTAATTGCTTAACTTGATAGACTTCACTAAGGAATTAGGTTTTCGATTCAGGTTAAAGGGTTAATTCACTAAGGGATTAGGGATTAGCTAAAGTAGGAAAGATTTATTCTCTGAACAATTAGAAATAGGCAAGCCATATGTTATAGTCTTTTACATGCTTGATAGGAATCACTAAGGAATTAGGGTTATTGTCAAAGGGTTAACTGCTAAGGAATTAAGGTTTACTAAATTAGGAAAGATATATCATTGAGTGAGCAAACTTGATAAACCAGTTAAGTGAAAGTGGTAGGAACCAAAAGGGATTGTGCCTGACCACAATTGTTCTTCTATTGGTAACAACTATTTAATTTACTGCACTTAGTTCTTTAAATTCTGTTTTATATTCAACACTTCAACCAATTCAACAACAACTCTTTTAAAATAATTTCTTTTTACTTCCAATTACTGAGAATTATAATTACTGTGAATTTCAACCCAATCCTTGTGGAGAACGATACTTACTTACCTATTTTATTACTTGAAACAATCGGTGCACTTGCCGTAGTGTGCGAGTTTCGCAACAATATTCATAATTGATTAAATATGCATTGATGTGTTTTTAACTTGGTCTATGTTAATCGATTATTTGGGAATTTAATCGATTACACATGTGTATTAGAAAACTTAGGTCATATGGAATAATCGATTACAAGATGACTTAATTGATTATTTTGTTCTTGACATATTTCCAGATTTCTGATGAATACTTTAATCGATTATCTGATTAAAATAATTGATTATATCAGTAAAAATAATCGATTAATTTGGTAAAATAATCGATTACAGTTAGTTAAGTCTGTTTTTTTTATAAATAGAACAGCTAGGACTGAGTTTCAATAACAAGTATTTTTGTGAAATATTCGTACTAGCCTTGAGAAAAATACTTTCAAGAGTTCTTAAAACACAAAAGGCAAAAGGGAGAAGAGAAAATCAAAGATGCTAAGTGTCATGGAGTGTTGCATGATATCTAAGTCATTATTCTCATGGTGTGAAGAGTTGTTCAAGCTTGCTGGTTAATGAAGTCATTAAGATAGAGTATTTTCATACATTCTCTGTTTGGTTAGATAATTCATTTCATTGAATTTATTGAGGATTAAGAGGTGATTTCTTTCTTGAACTTTAAGCTTGGTTATTTGTTGATATTTGTGTTAAATGTTGATATAATAAATTGTAATCTTTAAAGCTTTTTCTAGAAGGATTTCTAGAGGGTAGAACAGAGAAGGGATCCATGGTTCTAGATCTTTTGAAAAGTCTATAGGGTATAGATTTTGAATTTTACCTAGGAAGGGTAAAAGAGATCATTGTAAGCTTGTAAAGAACTTATATTTGTTATAGTGGAACTCTGACCAAGATTTGGTTCGAAGAAAACTGGATGTAGCCTCCGGGGTTGAGAGGTGAACTAGTATAAATCTTGTGTGATTCAATATTTCTGTTTATGTTCATAATATTCTTGAAGTATTAATGTTGTTCATATCACAATATTGGTCACAGCACAAGAGAGATTTGATTGGTGAAGAAAAATTGTTTTCTTTGTTGTTTTAAAAGATACGATCCTTCTTGAAAGTCTTCCGCTGTTACATTTTCGAAAGGAAATTTTTTAAAATTCTGAGGAAAAACCAATTCACCCCCCTCTTGGTTATTTTCATAAGTGTTCATTATATTTTCAATTGGCATCAAGAGTTGGTTCTTGTAATTTGCTCAAGATCTTTCTAAAATCATTGACAATGAATACTAATTGAATAACTTTCAAAGAGGGAGTCTCATTGAATAAACCACCTTTATTTGAAGGGGAACATTTTAACTTCTGGAAGAACAGAATGCAAATCTTTATCAAATCAAATAACCCGGGTGCTTGGAATTGTATTGAGAAAAGTCCTTTCATTCCTACCAAGATTGTTGATGGCAAAACAATACCAAAAGAATGGGATGAAATGTCAGAAATAGAAAAGAAAATGGTTCAATATTATTTCAAAGCAAAAAACGTGATAACTTCTGCTTTATCTTCCGATGAATTTTTCAGGACTGTTAGGTGCAAAAGTGCCAAAGAAATATGGGAATTACTTGAAGTTACACATGAAGGTATTGATGATCTAAGAAGATTAAGGAAACACACTCTCATTCATGAATGTGAAATGTTCAAGATGAGAGATGATGAGAACATCTCACAACTTCAAACTAGATTCACCCACATTGTGAATCACTTGCTTGGACTAGGAAAAACTTTTAATGTAGAAGAGCTGAACATCAAAATTCTCAAATGTCTAACAAGGGATTGGCAACCTAATGTCACAGCCATTAAAGAATCAAAGGATCTATCAAAGATGTCAATGGCAACTATGTTTGGTAAGCTTTTAGAATATGAGCTTGAATTATCTCAACTAACTAATGGTGAAGATGCAGATAAAAGCATAAGAGCATTGCATTAAAAGTTACACCTTCAAAGATAGAAAAAGAAGATAGTTCAAGTGAAGATGATGATGATTAGCATATGAATCTCATTGTAAGAAAGTTTTCCAAGTTTCTAAGGAAGAATAAGAGTAGAAAGCAACCATTTCAAAAGAAAAGAAATGACAACGCCAACAAGAACAACAACTCCTCCATAATCACTTGCTTTGAATGCGGAAAGCAAGGTCATATATAGTCGGATTGGCCCTCATTATCAAAGAAGCCACAAGTTGAAAAGAGATCTAGAAGGGAAGGAAAGCCTAGAAAGGCTTACATTGCTTGGGAGGATAATGAATCAACAAGTTCTGAATCCTCTTTAGAAAAAGAAGTTGAAGCTCACCTATGCCTTACATCTACCATTAATGAAGAAGATGAATCATCAAGTATAGAATCAAAGGTAAATTCTAAATTTGAAAATGTAGTTGATGCTTTTCATGAGATGCATTTAGAAGCTCAAAAACTGGCAAAAGCAAACAACAAGCTTAAGAGTGATCTAAGATGGCATGTATCCAAGCTTGCTAAATTGCAAGAAAAACTTTATAAATTGAAAGAAGCTCATGATAAGCTTTTCTCAAGTTACAAAGAGAAAGGATGTACATGTTCCTTAGCCAATTCTAAGGTTGATGAATACAATGAATTGCAAAAACAATTTGATGATTATAAGCTGAGTAAAGGAAAAGAAAACATGTGCTTACAAACTGAAAATAGCTATTTGGTTGATTTGTTAAGAAAATATTACAAAGGAAAATGCAACTTAGATGAATTACTAAGTGTACAAAAATTTGCTGGTGATACTTATGGTTTGGGATATAAACATGGAGCTAGAACCCAAAATAAGCTTGTGTTTGTACCACCAAAACATAAATATCATATGCAGCATAATCAATCAAATATCTACAATAGATTTCCTCAAGCCAGAACATCAAAATCTCTTGCAATTATTGTATGCTTAAAGGTCACACATCACACAAGTGCTTTGCTAGAAGATTTTATGTTCCTAATGGTGAATGTATATGGGTTGAGGAAAGAAAGAAAGCAACTAACCCCTTTGGACCCAACTTAAATTGGGGACCCTATTTCTCTCTTTAATTTGATTTGTGCATATGTGTCTTAGAGCAAAATCTTCAATTTTGTACCTAGATAATGGATGCTCTAGACACATGACAGGAGACATATCCATGCTAACAGATGTTGTACTTGAAGAAAGAGGATATGTTACATATGGGGACAATAATAAAGGCAGAATAATTGGACAAGGCAATATTGGAGACAGCTTATCTACAAAAATCAAGGATGTGCTTTATGTTGAAGGGCTGAAACACAATTTACTAAGCATTAGTCAATTGTGTGATAAAGGTTTCAAAGTCAAATTCAACAATAAGACTTGCTTGATACATGATGGTACAAATGGCAAAGTGGCACACATTGGTAAGAGGAAGGGTAATATCTATGTCTTGTCTATTGACCATGCATTCATACATAAAACTGATTGCTTGATGAGTAAAGTGAATGAAACATAGTTATGGCATAGAAGAACATCTCATATCAACATGCATCATCTCAACAAGTTAATTAGGAAAGACTTAGTAATTGGTCTACCTAAGCTTAAGTTTGAAAAGGACAAAATTTGTGAAGCATGTCAAAGAGGGAAGCAAACTAAAAACTCTTTTTAAAGTAAGAATATGATTTCTACTTCTAGACCTCTTGAATTGTTTTACATGGATTTATTTGGTCCCTCAAGAACCACAAGCTTAGGAGGAAATTATTATGGACTTGTTATAGTTGATGATTACTTTAGATACACTTGGACATTGTTCATAAGATCCAAAAGCCAAGCATTCTCAGCTTTTAAGAAACTAGCCAACGTAATTCAAAATGAAAAGGGTTGTAATATTGTTTCAATTAGGAGTGACCATGGTGGTGAATTCCAAAATGAACACTTTGAAAAATTCTGTGAGGATTTTGGAATTAATCACAAATTTTCAGCTCCAAGAACACCACAACAAAATGGTGTTGTGGAGAGGAAAAACAGATCACTTGAAGAAGGAGCAAAGACTCTTCTAAATGAAACAAAATTACCTAAGCATTTTTGGGCAGATGCTGTGAGTACAGTTTGTTATACTCTTAATAGGACTCTCATAAGGCCTATTTTAAAGAAAACTCCTTATGAAATCTATAAAGGGAGGAAACCAAACATCTCTCACTTTAAGGCATTTGGTTGTAAATGCTTTGTTTTAAATAATGGCAAAGATAACCTTGGTAAGTTTGACTCAAAAGCTGATGAGGCCATCTTTCTTAGATATTCCTTGCAAAGTAAGACTTATAGGATTTTCAACAAGAGAACCTTGTGTGTTGAAGAGTCTGTACATATTGTATGTGATGAAACTAACCCTTCTCAAGTAGAAGTTTTGAGTGATAATGATGCAGAAAACAAAGAAGAAAGACAGCAACACATTGAAGCTAGTAAGCTAGAAAAAGAAGAAAAATTAGAAGATACAAATCAAGAAGCAGTCACACCTAAACACAAAGATTGGAGAACCACAAGAGATCTATCATTGGACAATATAATTGGTGATGAGTCTAAGGGAGTATCAACTAGATCTTCTTTAAGAAATCTTTGTTGCACTATGGCTTTTGTATCACAAATTGAACCTAATAACATTGAACAAGCCTTATTAGATGAACATTGGTTAATTGCTATGCATGAGGAATTAAATCAGTTTATAAGGAACAATGTTTGAGAACTAGTACCTACTAGACCTACCACTCACACACCTATTGTCACTAAGTGGGTTTTTAGGAACAAGCTGGATGAAAGTGGCATCATAATTAGAAACAAAGCTAGATTGGTTGTAAAAGGTTACAACCAAGAGGAAGACATTGATTATGATGAAACTTATGCTTCAGTTGCTAGACTAGAAGCCATAAAATTACTCCTTGCTTATACATGTATGATGAACTTTAGATTGTTTCAAATGGATGTGAAAAGTGCATTTCTTAATGGCTATATTGATGAAGAAATATATTGTCCAGCCTCCTGGTTTTGTAGATCATCAATATCCTAACCATGTATACAGATTAAGAAAAGCATTATATGGATTGAAACAAGCTCCAAGGTCTTGGTATGAGAGGTTGAGCAAGTTCTTGCTTGATCAATCATTCACAAGAGGAGAAGTGGATAAAACTCTGTTCATCAAAAGAAGAAACAAAGATATACTCATGGTACAAATCTTTGTTGATGATATCATTTTTGGTTCTACTAATCCTTCTTTGTGCAAAGAATTTGCAGCCAGCATGCAGAATGAGTTTGAAATGTCTATGATGGGAGAGCTTACATTCTTTCTTGGATTTCGAGTTAAACAAATGAAGAATGGAACTTTCCTAAGTCAATCAAAGTACTGTATGGAAATGTTAAAGAAATTTGATATGGAAATTACAAAGCTGCAACAACTCTTATGTGAACTTCCACCTACCTAGATTCAGATGAAAGAGGAAAAAGTGTTAGAGAAATGATAGGATCATTGCTTTATCTCACAGCAAGTATACCTGACATTATGTTAAGTGTTTGCTTATGTGCTAGATATCAAGCTAATCCTAAAGAGTCTCATCAAACAACAGTAAAAAGGATCTTCAAGTATCTAAAGTCTACACCAAAAGTGGGACTTTGGTATCCAAAAGGTACAACAATCAATTTAATTGGTTACTCTGACTCTGATTTTGTAGGATGCAAGTTGGATATAAAGAGCACAAGTGGTACTTGTCATCTATTGGGAAGCTCTTTAATTTCTTGGCATTGCAAAAAGCAATCTTGTGTAGCCTTGTCAACAGCTGAAGCTGAGTACATATCAGTTGAAAGTTGTTGTGCTCAAAGTTTATGGTTGAAGCAACAACTCCAAGATTTTTGTGTAGAACTTCAACAAATTCCACTTCTATGTGACAATACAAGTGTTATAATAAATCTCCAAGAATCCAATCATGCATTCCAGAACAAAGCATATTGAAATAAGACATCATTTCATCAGAGATTATGTGCAAAAAGGTAACATTAAAATTGAGTTTGTTGATAGTAAAAACCAATTGACTGATATTTTTACTAAACCTTTGGATAGGGATAGATTCTTTACCTTCAAAAATATGCTTAGTATATTGGATGAATCTAGTACATGTTGAGTGACATTTCTATGCTTATTAAATGATATTAGACATTGTATGATAAATAGTAACTCAAATTGGTATAAAAAATTACATGTTAATTGCTGCATAAAAATCTATATTTGGTGTATAAAAGCTGAGATAATCGATTACCATAAAACTTTAATCGATTATTTGTTCATCCATTGCTTCTTATAAATAAGTCAAAGCTGTTGTAATCGATTACATCATCGAATTAATCGATTATTCTCATCTCGAGTTTCAGAAAAATCATGTTTTCTTTGGAATAACCGATTATATCGACAACTTAATTGATTACATGAAGTCACTGTATTTTCCAAAATCTGAACTTCTCTGGAATAATCGATTACTTCATCGAAATAATCGATTATTTAGGTCTTGCTTGTCTGATAAATCTATCTCACTCTGTCTTAATCGATTAAACCAAATTATAATCGATTACACTTCATCCTCAACAAGCCATTTGTTCTGATATAATCGATTATCCTGTATTTTAATCGATTACATCATTTCTGAGTAGTGATATTTTAAATGAAATAATCGATTAAATAAGAAAAATAATTGATTATTTCAGTGGTTACTGCAGAATCTGAAAGTTTTTGAAACTGCCCAACCGCCATTAAGCACGATTTAATGCAATCAAAGTCATTATGTGAGTGATTAAAGCCACAACAGCTATATTTTTCAGATTCTCAACGGCCCATTATCTTCAATTTGTCTATAAATAGTGAATTTGTGAATTTGCAATCTCACACCTCATACTTTGTTCCTTCATTCTCCATTTCTCTTTGAAAATCTCTTATATTTAGAGGTTCTTTTCATTCTTAAACCTTCAAATTCGTAGCCTCTACTGTTTCACTATGTCTACTTCTAAAAAGGTGAAAACCTCCAAAAGGAAAGCACAAGCCCAACCTTCTAACCCTGTTGCTAGTAAGCGTGATCATTGGTTTTCCAATGAAACTAACAAAATGAATTATTTACAGTTCAATGCCACCAAACTTCGCTACCCTCCTAAATTCTTGAGTCTTGCTTGGTTTACTCAACAAGGATTTCAGTTTCCACAACTGTTAGAGCAACAAGGCCTAACAAAATTTGTTGAAATGAAAGACACATTTTACCTAGACTTGGTAAAGGTTTTCTACACCTTCTCAAAGATTTCCATGCATGGAACAATCCTTACACAAGTCAATGGTGTTGCAATGGAAATCACACCAGAAATTTGGAATGAGGTAGCTGGAATCTCTTTTGATGGAGAAAGAAGATTTGAAGAAGAAGCTGAAGGATACAACAAGATGGAGACCTATAGAAGCATGCTCGTTGATCCTCACATGAACTTGAGGCTAAGGCTGAGCACAGGTCCTATGACACATGAGGATAGGCTTCTCCATTACATCATAACATACATTCTCACCCCAAGGTCAACCAATCATGCTCAAGCTACAGATGATGATCTTCAAGTTGTCTATAGCTTGAAGAAGGGAATCAAGCTGAACTGGATTCTTATCCTTCAAGAGATTATGCAGAAATCAAAAAGATTGGTAAACTATCCTTTTCCTTATGCTTTTTTGCTGTCAAGATTCATAGATTACTTTCAAGTGGATGTCTCAAATGAAGGCATAGATCATACCAACTCAAGCAACAGTCAAATTATGGAGAAGCACCTCACAAAGTTGGGTATGGTGAAGACTCCTTATGGATGGCAAATGGCAGGGCAACCTGTGCCATTGGCTGAGGAAGAAAGAGATGAAGGTGATGAAGAAGGGAACCAACTGGGACCTGCTGAGGAACCTGCACCATCTGAACCACATTGATGATTCAAAAGATGGATGTTTTGTTCTCTCTTCATCATGAACAAAGAGATGAAGTGAATTCATCTTTAGAAGAACCGAAGACTAGGGTTAAGAACATAGAGTCTAAGATTTTTAGGGATGAATCTAGAGACATGGATTAGTTCTAGTCTTATTCTATGTTATGTTTAATGTTTGTTTAAGTTGTTTACTTTTGTTTGTTTCTGTTATGTTTTGTATTTCCCTTGATCAACGTTGAATGAATTACTTCTATTTCCTTTTCTATTTTGTGTACTTCTATTCTTTTTATTTGATATGCCAAATAAGGGGAGTAGATAAGATGAGTTAATATGAAAACCAAAAGGGAATTGATAAGAAAATGTAAAAAGTATAAATGCTAAAAAGAATGAATGTTTAACTCAGGGGGAGCTAATGATCAATGCCTGAATATTATGTCTGAATTCTGAATTTGTTAAAGTAAAAATCAAGTTATGGATACAATACTTGATCTTTGCAAAAGCTGAGAAATTTTCAGGATAAACATATCTTCTTTAAAAGCATGTTCCATCCATTAAGTATTTGGTATGCTCAAATCAAAAAGGGGGAGATTGTTAGCTATGAGGAAGATGAAGATATGGAATCAAGAAGAATGAAGATTTCAAGTTTTGATGTTTTACATGCCCACTCAATTGATGGCATTTGTAATTTCTTGCTTAAGCTTGGTTCAAGTGGTTAAAGCCTCATAATCCTCACTAACCTTGATTAATTCATGCATTCATACATACGTTTAATCATGTTTAATCATATGGTGATAAGTATTTAGATATAAACTCATAAAGGCAATTAGATTTTTATAAAAACTGTTTTTCACTAATTTAATCGATTACACATATGATATAATTGATTAAATGCATGTGTTTCAGACTGCATATTGCCTTATGAACATTTCACGATTACCATTGATTTGTAATCGATTAAATGTGCTTAACGCTCAAATAGACATTGTCTGTGATAATCGATTACTTCACGGAATAATCGATTATCTGAGTCTCTGCATATTATATAAAAGCATTTTCATCTGGTTTAATCGATTACCAGATATTCGTAATTAAATATGCATTGATGTGTTTTTAACTTGGTCTGTGTTAATCGATTATTTGGGAATTTAATCGATTACACATGTGTATTAGAAAACTCAAGTCATCTGGAATAATCGATTACAAGATGACTTAATCGATTATTTTGTTCTTGACATATTTCCAAATTTCTGATGAACACTTTAATCGATTATCTGGTTAAAATAATCGATTACATAAGTAAAAATAATCGATTACTTTAGCGAAATAATCGATTACAGTTAGTTAAGTCTGTTTTTTTTATAAATAGAACAGCTAAGACTGAGTTTCAATAACAAGTATTTTTGTGAAATATTCGTACAAGCCTTGAGAAAAACACTTTCAAGAGTTCTTAAAACGCAAAAGGAAAAAGGGAGAAGAGAAAATCAAATATGCTAAGTATCATGGAGTATTGCATGATATGTTAGTCATTATTCACATGGTGTGAAAAGTTGTTCAAGCTTTCTGGTTAAATAAGTCATCAAGAAAGAGTATTTGCATACATTATCAGTTTGGTTAGATCATTCATTTCATTGAATTTATTGAGGATTAAGAGGTGATATCTTTCTTGAACTTTAAGCTTGGTTATTTTGTTGATATTTGTGTTGTATTTGTGTTGAATGTTCATATAACAAATTGTAATCTTTAAAGCTTTTTCTAGAAGGGTTTCTAGAGGGTAGAACAGAGAAGGGATCTCTGGTTCTAGATCTTTTGAAAAGTCTATAGGGTATAGATTTTGAATTTTACCTAGGAAGGGTAAAAGAGATCATTGTAAGCTTGTAAAGAACTTATATCTGTTATAGTGGAACTCTGACCACCAAGATTTGGTTAGAAGAAAATTGGATGTAGCCTCCGGGGTTGAGAGGTGAACCAGTATAAATCTTGTGTGATTTAATATTTTTGTTTATGTTCATAATATTCTTGAAGTATTAATTTTGTTCATATCACAATATTGGTCACAACACCAAGAGAGATTTGATTGGTGAAAAAAAATTGTTTTCTTTGTTGTTTTAAAAGATACGATCCTTCTTGAAATTCTTCCGTTGTTACATTTTCGAAAGGAAATTTTTTAAAACTCTGAGGAATAACCAATTCATCTCCCTCTTGGTGATTTGCATAAGTGTTCATTATATTTTCAATTGGCATCAAAAGCTGGGATACCAAAGACCAACTTTTGGTGTTGGCTTGAGATATTTGAGGATCCTTTTGACTATTGTAAGGTGTGACTCTTTGGGATTTGCTTGATATCTTGCACACAAGCAAACACTAAGCATTATATCTGGTCTACTAGCTATCAAATACAGTAAAGATCCAATCATCCCTCTAAATTTTGATTCATCAACCCTCTTTCCATTTTCATCTGAATCAAGATAGGTTGAGGTTGCCATAGGAGTTGCAGCATCTTTGTTTTTCTCCATTTCAAACTTTTTAATTACTTCAAGGCAATACTTAGATTGGTTGAGAAAAGTTCCATTCTTCATTTGCTTCACTTGAAGTCCAAGAAAGAATGTTAATTCTCCCATCATTGACATTTCAAATCTTTCTGCATAGCTTTAGAAAATTCCTTGCACAGCAAATGGTTAGTTGAACCAAAAATTATATCATCAACATATGCTTAAACCAATAAGATATTATTCTTATGCCTTTTGATAAACAAGGTTTTGTCAACATGACCTCTTGTAAAAGATTGTTCAAGCAGATATTTGCTTAGTCTTTCATACCAAGATCTAGGAGCTTGCTTTAAACCATAAAGGGCCTTTTTAAGTTTAAAAACATAGTTTGGATGTTTAAAATCAGTGAAACCAGGAGGTTGTTTAACATATATATCCTCCTCAATGTATCCATTTAAAAAGGCACTTTTGACATCCATTTGGAAAAGTTTAAAATCCTTTAAACATGCAAATGCAAGCAATAACCTAATGGCTTCCAATCTTGCAATTGAAGCAAAGGTTTCCTTATAGTCAATGCCTTCTTCTTGGTTGTAACCTTTTGCAACCAATCTTGCTCTATTTCTGACTGTGATTCCACGCTCATCAAGTTTATTTCTAAAAATCCATTTTGTGCCAATGGGTTTGAGAGAGGATGGTCTACGAACAAGTTCCCAGACTTCATTTCTCTTGAACTGATTTAACTCATCACGCATGGCATGCATCCAATGTTCATAAACTAAGGCTTGATCAATATTCTTAGGTTCAATTTGAGAAACAAAAGCCATATTACAACATAGGTTTCTTAATGAAGATCTAGTAGATACTCCCTTTGCAACTTCACCTATGATGTTGTCAAGTGAGAAATCTCTTGTTGTTCTCCAATCTTTAGGCTCTTGAACAGGTGTTGATGGTTTTATTTTAGCACTTGGTTCTTCTTTCTCTTTATTTATGGAATCATTAAGCTGAATAAATTCTTTCATAGGACTTGCATCTACATCACACTTCATTTCCTCTTTAGAGGGATTAGACTCATCACAAATCACATGAACAGATTCTTCCATGCACATTGTTATTTTGTTGAAAACTCTATATGCTTTACTATGTAATGAATATCCAAGGAAAATTGTTTCATCAGCTTTAGCATCAAATTTTCCAAGTGATTCTTTCCCATTGTTTAATACAAAACACTTGCAGCCAAAAGCTCTCAAATGAGAAATGTTAGGTTTTCTACCTTTCTATAGCTCATAAGGAGTTTTCTTTAAAATAGGCCTTATAAGTAATCTATTCAAAGTGTAGCAAACTGTACTTACAGCATCAGCCCAAAACTATTTTGGCAAATTTGTCTCATTAAGAAGAGTTCCGGCTCCTTCTTCAAAAAATCTCTTTTTCCTTTCCACAACACTATTTTGTTGAGGTATTCTTGGAGTTGAAAAATTGTGGTTAATTCCATTCTCTTCATAGAATTTTTCAAAATGTTCATTTTGGAATTCTCCACCATGATTACTTCTTATTGAGATAATTTTGCTACCTTTTTCATTTTGTGCAAGCTTGACCATTTTTCTAAAAGCATGGAAAGCATCACTTTTGGATTTAAAAAACAGAGTCCAAGAAAATCTAGTGTAATGATCTACAATTACAAGCCCATAATAATTGTCTCCTAAACTCATAGTTCTAGAGGGACCAAACAAGTCAATGTGAAGTAATTCAAGGGGTCTAGAGGTGGAAACAATGTTTTTACTTTGAAAGAATTTTTGGTTTGTTTCCCCTTTTGACAAGCATCACAAAGTTTGTCCTTTCCAAACTTGAGTTTGGGTAAACCAATTACTAAATCCTTTCTAATTAGTTTGTTCATATGATGCATATTAATGTGGCTAGCCCTTTTATGCCACAGTCAAGATTCATCAATCTTGCTTATTAGACATGAAGAGTTGTGAAAGAATGCATGATCAATTGAAAGTAAATAAATGTTACCTTTCCTTTTACCTATGTGAATCACTTCACCACTTTGCCCATGACAAATCATACAGCAATTCTCATTGAATGAGACTTTGAATCCTTTATCACAGAGTTGGCTTACGCTTAAGAGATTATGCTTCAACCCTTCTACATAAAGAACATTTTTTATTTTGGTTTTGAAGCTATCTCCTACGTTGCCTTCTCCAACGATCTTTCCTTTGTTATTATCCCCATAAGTGACATATCCTCCATCTTTAAGAGTTAGATTTGTAAGCATAGACATGTCACCCGTCATATGTCTAGAGCATCCACTATCAAGGTACCATAATGAGGATCTAGCTCTTAGACATACCTGCAAAAATCAAATCAATTTATAAAGGAAGGTAGCCAATTGAGATTGGGTCCACAGGGGTTAGCAACTTTCTTTTTCTTTTGAACCCAAATGCAATCTCCATTAGGCACATAGAACCTCCTACATAGCATTTGTAAGATGTATGTCCTTTTTCCATACAATAGTTGCATGTTACAGATTTTGATAATTTTCTCAAGCATTTTGATTTATCTTTGAGTTTTTGAACTTCTTTTGATTCTTCTGTTTTGGAGGCACAAATACAGTTTTTCCAAAGGATTTTGAGCCTTGTTTGTAACCCAAACCAGAAGTATCTCCAACATACTTTTGCACACTTAACATTTCAGCCAAGTTGCATTTTCCTTTGTAAAGCTTTCTCAAAAGATCAATTAAATCACTATTCTTGGATAAGAGTAACATGTATTTTTCTCCTTGACTTCTTTTGTAATCATCAAAATCTTTTTGCAGCAAGTTATATTTGTCAACATTAGTAGAAGAAGAAGCACATACACATCCATTCATTTTGTAACTTGAAACAAGTTTTTCATTTTCTTCTTTCAAGTTGCAAATTTCATTTTGCAATTCAATAATTTTTGCAACATGCCATCTAGGATTTCCTTTGAGCTTAGGACATGGTTCGGTCTATGGATTCCTTGAGCCTTAGTCGATACACTGAACAAAGGAAAGAAGTCAAGAGTGTGAAAAATACATTGAAACATGGGTCAAGGAATCACAAAGACAATTGTACCTAGGAGCTTACTTCAAATAGTAACCAAAATTAATGGTTTGGATCTGTTTGCTAATTTTTGCATGATAACATTTGCAAATTTTATTGATTGCAGGGCCCATTGGCAACTTGTTGTGCTATGTCCTTGGTCTTATTAAGTTGTTTGGTTCTGTTTGTAACGCCTGACCACTTGCAGGATCAACGACTGTCCCTACATACCAACACAAGACTTTTCAGTGTGCTTTGTCCTCACTCACACACTTCCTGAGAAACTTCCCAGGAGGTCACCCATCCCAAGATTGCTCCAAGTCAAGCACGCTTAACTGTGGAGTTCTTATGTTATGGGCTACCGAAAAGTAGATGTACCTTGTTGGTATAGGTAGTACCTATTAAATCCTTTAAGTTATCCTCAACTGTACAGTCCCATACCTGCACAGCCTCTGGATCCCTCTCGTTCGGGTGTGTTTCGATTCATTCATGTGCCCCTCCCGCTGGAAGCCTGCCAGGAGCCGCTCCTTGTTCGTGCCTCACTGCACCGGTGATCACTCCCCACCTTCGTCAGCGCCCGGGATGTTACATGCCCACCAGCTTCCGCTTGGTTCGTCCTCGAACCACACCGTGCTGGTAGAGAGGCCTTGTTCTGATACCACTTGTAACGCCTCTCTTTTCTCACTCGTGCTTGATTGATTTTAATTAAAATTTCGTGTCCACTTGGCATTAAAATTAGATTAGTATAAATTTTTCACGAAAATTTATTTCGCTTTGCTTGCTGATTTTATGATTCGTAAGTAACGTAAATGATTATCCTTACCACGATTTATTTATAATGAGAAGTATAGTTAAATATAA
>PYAF01002879.1:29522-59057 GCA_007407185.1 Glycine tomentella
AGCTTTTGATTCTAAAAACTAAAGAAAAGAAATATAAAACTTGTTTATTGAATTGTAAAGTGCTGTCCAAGTTTCACTAAAGTCACTAATACATATAGTGACTAAGTTCTGAAAATAGAATGGGCCATAAACAAACCCAACAATCTAATTATTTACTATTTACACCACTAAAAGTCCAATTCGTAGCCCAAAATTACAAATGCAGAGGTGCTAACTTAGAAGCTTAAAATGACCCTCCAAATGACAGAATTGGCCTCGAGCTATTTCTAGAAAACTTGCATATCTTTTCATTATCTTTCCAGGGACTCCTAGAACGCTCCATTCGGAGTTCCGTAGAACTCTATAGGTCCTGTACAAGTCAGATATGTCAAGTGAGCAAAAATCCAAAAATACGCAACAATTAGCAATTAAGCCCACTTACTTGCCTAAGACAAAAACTGAATTAGAATGGGAAAATAAAAGTCCAAGAGAGGTAAAAAAAAAAACTAAGAAGGATAGAAAAATATTTAAATAAAAGCACTCTATCAAACACACCATTAGATGTTATAGGACAAACTAGTAGGATGTATTTCATCATTATTTGAAGAGTTTACAAACAATTTTGTACAACTAATTTTAACAGTGTATTTTGGTATGTTGTCGTTCCTTATATGCAAATGGATTTACAGTATTTGTTTATTACAAGTTATCTGCACATTATGTGGCATGACACTAGTACGATGGTTATCATCCTTTATGTAGGACCAACTTCCCTCTGGAGTCAAATTTCCCAGTTGGTCAACTAATTGCACATGTTTGTAGGTATGTGGCTTACTACACCAAGCTGGATTTCTTTTAAAATGTATTCAATTCAATACAATCACTGAAACCAATCAATATTTACCCTGCATGATCTATTTTTTTTCTTCTGGTGGGAGCATTTTGTGACCAGCTGGGTTAGTGCTGATATTGGTAGGCTGACACAGCGCTTGATGTGTCCCTACATGGTTTTTCAGAATATAGTGATATGTGGTTGTTTGTAGATTTTCTCTCTCACATTTTTGACATGGCTTGATGTGTATCACTTAATTTATACTGCTACAAAGAGAGATTGATATGAGAAAGCTATAAGTATTTTATATTGATGTCAACATGGCTGATATGGGGAGTTTATGTTTTGCATTGAAAATTGGGGTCTCTACTGAGTGTGTTTATACTTTATGTAGCTTTTTCTTGTTTTGGACTTTTGGTTCATACTGAGAATGATGCTTTCATGATTTGAGGAATATTGGTTTCACATTTAGAACAATGTTGAGAATATTGGATGGAAATATAAATTTAGAAGCTATTGGTAATTGGTAATAAAACATTTTACACATGGGTCTTACTCATGGGTAGGTTCTGAAAGCTATTGCTGATTTGAAAAAATCATATGTTTTCTTTGGCATTTTAAGCAATGTGGCATAAACTGCACCTAAGCAGCTGATTGAAGTGATCAAACCATAAATTGCCTGTGTCCTTGGGTTGAATATCAATAATATCAATATTATAAACTGCACCTAAGCAGTTGAGTTAAGTATAGATAACTTAATCTAATAGTCAAACTTCGTATCGAGGGATTTTTAGTATGGCTGATGCAATTGCAATTTACTCACCTACCTGCCATGTTTATCAAAAACTATGGGAATGGAAACATTTAGCCTATCAAATTAATTAAGTGCTATTGTTTGTTTAAGTGGCTGGCTTCCTTGTTCAAAGATTTGGTTTCTTTTTTTTTCCTACCGAATATGAAAGAGCTATGTATTTCCCATTCCACTCAGAATCTTCTTTTCAAAACCAAATTAAACAATCATTGGTCAGGACTAATGACTAAGTAATGTGAACAGTTTCCTTCTCTCATGTGTACGAGTATTTTTATTTGTTCAGCAAATGTTCTGACTTTTCATATTTGTGCATCACACTATTCTAATGAATTATATATTTTTGGTTCGCAGATACAACCAATGTACAACCCCTTAAGAAACAGAGGAAGTTTGAATGTGGCTAATTGCAAATTTGGGATTGGACTAGAGTAAAGCTGAACAAGGTTATACATTATGAAACCTTAGTTTTAGGCAATGAAAAGAGGGGCTCTATTTTATTTAATGTGGTGTGTTGGTAATGGTATATATAGCCAATTTGTTGTGTCTGGTATATTCTCATGGTACTGCAAAATAAATGTTTTTAATGCAAGTGTCCCAAACTATCTTTAATTTATTGGTTTGAGATTTGCTGGGAATGCATTCGTGGAAGGCATGGATATGTTTGTTGCTTTTTGTATTATGTTAGACTCTCGACAAGTGTACCAATTTTTCGTTGTAAGTTACAAAATTTATAAAAGTTCGTCTCCACAGGGACTTAAGTTTACTTTAGTTAATTTAAATAAAATTCAGCAGTTTAATAGTTTATATACAAAAAAGTGTAAGCGAAAGTTCATTTGATTTTATGCGATAACGAAACGTACGAATATAGAGATAACAAAAATCTAACGAATGCGGAAACTACGAAAACAAAGAGAACATGTTTAGTTTAATTCAAGAAAAGTGTAGGATTGGATTTCGTCTTTCTTACCCTTTAGTAATCAACTAACTTTTATCATGCATAAATCATTTTTTATCCTTATTGTTACACACATTAAATTACCCCAAATCGATTCCTCGCATTTGAGAATCCTAAGGATATTTACTAAATATCAATCCCTCGCATATTGAATAAATATCTCAGCATTAATATCATATTCGCGTGTTTAATGCAATCAAAACGTTATGCTCTATTCCTAGCAACGTAACGTAATGAGTGAAATCATTCAGTTCAAACCCTAAGATTTCTTTCCAGTCACACTTAGGATTAAATTCATGAAACTAGTGATCAAGTAGAATCAAGCATTAAGGACAGAATGAAATCACCAACGGATAAGTCTAGGTTTAGCATCAGATTTGACTAACAAGTATTTTATTGCAGCATAATCAGTAAAAATAACCACTTTAGATCCTATCAAATATGATCTAAATTTTTCCAAGGCATATACTATTCCAAGCAATTCTTTTTCAGTTGTTGCATAATTGATTTGAGCATCATTCAAAACTTTGCCTGCATAATGCATGACATGGAAAACTGTTTTTTCTTTGACCCAAAATTGCTCCTACAACATAATCACTTGCATCACACATTATTTCAAAATCTAAAAATAACAGGAATAGTTCACAACAACCAAGAGGGGGGTGAATTGGTTGAACCTTGGTATTTTTTTAAATCAAATTCAACCAGAGTTTTAGGATCTTTATCACTTTTAAAACCAATAAACCTTTTACTCAATCAAATAGCTCAGTCCAAGAATTCAATAGATCAAAACAAAACTTGTTGAACAATGAATATGATTCAAAGAATTAAAGACAATGAATATGATGAGAATAGAAATAGGAACATAAGCAATTTATACTGGTTCACTTCAAATCATGAAGTTACATCCAGTTTCTTCTAATTCACACTGAATTAGAGTTCCACTATTATAAAATATTCTTACAAGCTTTTACAAGAACCTCCCCTTTATCAACCCTAGATAAAGAACAGAAATCCAAAACCCTATTAGACTTCTAAGGAGAAAGATCCAGAGAACATTACTCTGATCTTTAAGCTAGAGAACCCTTCTCTAGTTCCAAGCTTTAAGAAATCAATTACAATAGCCAAAAATAACAAAATTTGATGTAATGTCTACAACCAATAGACATTAGGTTTCCCAAATCTTCCTTGCAATGAAACCCAATCTTCAAGCAAACTCCAAGAAATGGAGAATTCTGCACTTTCACAGAATTTGGGGATTTTTTAAGAGATTTCTAATTTGTAGAAATGGATTGTGGAAGAAGAATAGGAATGAATTGGAATGATACCATGGAATAGGAATTCCAATAAGTCTTGCAAGAATCACCACAATAGCAGAGGAGCCATTGATAAGAAACAAGAAGGTTCTTGAATAAGAACAAGAGAGAAACCCTCTCAACAATTTCAGAATTGTATTAATTGAATCCAAAAGTTTCCACAAACAGTTTTGGTGTGGTTTATATAGCCCACGAAATTAGAAGCTAAATGACCCTAAATGTAAGTAAAATGCAAATTGAAATGAAGCCCAAATGTAGCTTGTAGTGCAAGCTTTGTTCAAAACGACCTTTGGCTTCACAAAAATCGCGTTCCTGCATAAACTTTTGGTTTAATCGATTATTTCGACCATGTAATCGATTATTAACCTAAATAATTGATTACTTGGTTTGGTAATCGATTATTTTGCTCTAATCCTTCCTGGAAATGGATTCAGGACCAGAATAATCGATTAATTCAACATGTAATTGATTAAAACAGAGATACTTTCATTTTTCAAGCTGATTTAATCGATTACAGGATGCTTGTAATCGATTACAGGTATCAGAAAAGATGCTTTTAATCTGTTACAGGATGCTTTTAATCTGTTAAAACAGACAACACTCCTTTTGCATTTCAACTACTTTTGTGGGCTTCTTTTTGGCTTCTTCTTGCTTTTCCAAGAGATACAAGTTAGATTGGATATGATCTTGAAGTACTTGAGTCCTAGCTCTTTAGCTTGCATTGATCGTCCATCAAAATTTGTAAACAAAATTACAACCAATGAGTTAAGGAAAGAAACAACCTGATGATCCAGTGAATGACATGCACATGAATGAACAATTCAGGTTGAAAGATGAAAAACAATCTCAGAACATCTTCTTCCTTAACCTTTGAAAGAAACTTCTTGTTAGTTCTCCCATCATTGACATTTCAAATTCTTTCTGCATAGCTGTGGAAAATTCCTTACATAGCAAATGATTAGTAGAACCAAAAATTATGTCATCAACATAAACTTGAACCAATAAGATATCATTGTCATGCCTTTTGATGAACAAGGTTTTGTCAACATGGCCCCTTGTGAAAGATTGTTCAAGCAGAAATTTGCTTAATCTTTCATACCATGATCTAGGAGCTTGCTTCAAACCATAGAGGGCCTTTTTCAATTTAAAAACATAGTTAGGATGTTTAAAATCAATAAAACCAGGAGGTCGTTCAACATATATATCCTCCTCAATCTATCCATTTAAAAAGGAACTTTTAACATCCATTTGAAAAAGTTTGAAATCCATGAGACATGCATATGCAAGCAATAACCTGATTGCTTCCAATCTTGCAACTGGAGCATAAGTTTCTTCATAGTCTATGCCTTCTTCTTGGTTGTAACCTTTAGCAACCAATCTAGCTTTATTTCTAACTATGATTCCACTTTCATCAAGTTTATTTCTGAAAACCCATTTTGTGCCACTGGGTTTAAGAGAGGATGGTTTAGGAACAAGTTCCCAAACTTCATTTCTCTTAAACTGATTTAACTCATCATTCATGGCATGCATCCAATGTTCATCATTCAAGGCTTGATCAACATTCTTAGGTTCAATTTGAGAAACAAAAATCATATTACAACATAGGTTTCTTAATGAAGATCTAGTAGATACTCCCTTTGAAACTTCACTTATGATGTTGTCAAGTGATAGGTCTCTTGTTGTTCTCCAATCTTTAGGCACTTGAATAGGGGTTGATGGTTTTGCTTCAGCACTTGGTTCTTCCTTCTCTTTAGTTAAGGAATCGTCTAGCTAAATAAATTCTTCCATTGGTCCTGCATCTACAACACACTTCTTTTCCTCTTTAGAGGGATTAGACTCATCACAAATTACATGTACAGATTCTTCCATGCACATTGTTCTTTTATTGAATACTCTATAAGCTTTACTGTGTAATGAATATCCAAAGAAAATTGCTTCATCAGCCTTAGCATCAAAATTTCCAAGTGATTCTTTCCCATTGTTTAATATAAAACACATGCAGCCAAAAACTCTCAAGTGAGAAATGTTGGGTTTTCTACCTTTGTATAGCTCATAAGGGGTTTTTTTTAAAATAGGCCTTATAAGTAATCCATTCAAAGTGTAGCATACTGTACTTATAGCATCAGCCCAAAAATATTTAGGCAAATTTGTCTCATTAAGAAGTGTTCTTGCTCCTTCTTTAAGAGGTCTGTTTTTCCTCTCCACAACACCATTTTGTTGGGGTGTTCTTGGAGCTGAAAAATTGTGGTTAATTTCATTCTCTTCACAGAATTTCTCAAAATGTTCATTTTGGAATTCACCACCATGATCACTTATTATAGAGATAATTTTGCTACCTTTTTCATTTTGTGCAAGCTTAGCCATTTTTCTAAATGCAAGGAAAGCATCACTTTTGGATTTCAAAAACAGAGTCGAAGTGAATCTAGAGTAATCATCCATAATTACAAGCCCATAATAATTGCCACCTAAACTCATTGTTCTAGAAGGACCAAACAAGTCAATGTGCAATAATTCAAGTGGTCTAGAGGTGGAAACAATGTTTTCACTTTGAAAAGAGTTCTTAGTTTGTTTCCCCTTTTGACAAGCATCACAAAGTTTGTCCTTCTCAAACTTGAGTTTGGGCAACCCAATTACGAAATCTTTTCTAATAAGCTTGTTTATGTGGTTCATGTTTATGTGACTTGCCCTTCTATGCCATAGCCAAGATTCATCAATCTTTCTTATAAGACAAGAAGTGTTGTGGAAGAATGCATGATCAATTGAAAGCAAGTAAATGTTACCTCTCCTTTTACCTATATGCATTACTTCACCACTTTTCCCATCACAAATCATGCAGCAGTTTTCATTGAAGGTGACTTTAAATCTTTTGTCACAAAGTTGGCTTATGCTTAAGAGATTATGCTTCAAAGCTTCTGCATAAAGAACATTCTTGATCTTTGTTTTGAAGCTGTCTCCAATGTTGCCTTCTCCAATGATCTTGCCTTTATTATTATCCCCATAAGTGACATATCCTCCATCTTTAAGTGTTAAGTTTGTAAGCATGGATATGTCTCCAGTCATATGTCTAGAGCATCCAATGTCAAGGTACCATGTTGAGGATCTAGCTCTTAGACATACCTGCAAAAATCACATCAATTTACAAAGGAAGGTACCCAATTAAGGTTGGGTCCATAGGGGTTAGCATTTTTCTTTTTCTTTGGAATCCAAATGCAATCTCCATTTGGCACATAGAATCTCCTAGCATAACATTTGTATGATGCGTGTCCCTTTTCCATACAATAGTTGCATATGGCAGATTTTGATGTTTTTCTAAATGCAACATTTTGATTGATCCTTCTGTTTTGGAGGCACAAATATTGTTTTACCAAATGATTTTGAGCCTTGTTTGTACCCCAACCCAGAAGTATCTCCAGCATACTTTTGCACACTCAACATTTCAGCCAAGTTGCATTTTCCTTTGTAAAGCTTTCTCAAGAGATCAATTAAATCATTGTTTTTGGATAAAAGTAACATATACTTTTCTCCTTGACTCTTTTTGTAATCATCAAAATCTTTTTGAAGCAAGTTATACTTGTCAACATTTGTAGAGGAAGAGGCACACACACATCCATTCAAATTGTAACTTGAAACAAGTTTTTTATTTTCTTCTTTCAAGTTGCAAATCTCAGTTTGCAATTCAGTTATCTTTACAACATGCCATCTAGGATTTCCTCTGAGCTTGTTATTGGATTTTGCAAGCTTTTAGGCTTCCTCATGCATTTCTTGGAAAGCACTAATAGCTTGTTCAAGTTCATAATTTACCTCATCTCCATCACTTGATAGATCATCATCATCTTCATTGATAGTGGAGGTGAGACACATGTTGGCTTCTTCATTTTCAGTTAAAGATTCTGAGGTAGTTGACTCATTATCTTTCCAAGCTATGTAGGCTCTTTTAGCTTTCCATTCCTTCCTCATCTTGTTCTCTCCTTGTTTCTTTTTCAAGTAGATTGAACATTCAGATTTGATGTGGCTAGGTTTACCACATTCAAAGCATATAAAGTTGTTGTCAATCTTCTTGTTGATGTTGTTGTTGTTGTTCTTGCTGGCTTTAGTGAACCTTTTGTTCTTATTTTTCCTTAAGAACTTGCTGAACTTTCTGGCAACTAAGTTCATGTTGTCCTCGTCATCCTCATCACTTGTTTCCTCCTCTTTTTCAGCTTTTGAAGTTGCAGCCTTTAATGCAATGCTTCTGTTTTTCTTTTATGCATCTTCAATACATGTTAGTTGAGACATTTCAAGCTCATATTCAAGTAGCTTACCAAAAAGTGCAGCCAAGGACATCTTTGATAGATCCTTGGATTCCTTAATTGTTGTTACCTTTGGTTGCCAAGGCCTTATTAGACACTTCAAGATCTTGATGTTTAATTCTTCAGTATCAAAGATCTTTCCAAGACCCAATAGATGGTTGACAATATGAGTGAATCTTGTCCTCAATTGAGAAATGCTTCCATTGGTGTTCATTTTGAACATCTCATACTAATGGATCAAAACATGCTTCCTTGATCTCCTAACTTCTTCAATTCCTTCATGAGTAATTTCCAGCATCTCCCACATTTCTTTTGCACTCTTACATCTCACTATCTTGAAAAATTCATCAGAGGAAAATGCAAAGGTGATCATATTTTTGGCTTTAAAATCATATTGTGGAACCTTTTGTTTAGCTTAGTCATCTCATCCCATTCTTTGGGAATCAATTCATTGGCAACAATTTTCTTTGGAATGAAAGGACCCTTTTCTATAGCATTCCAAGCACTTGGGTCATTTGATTGAATAAAGATTTTCATTCTATTTTTCCAAAAACTGAAATGTTCCCCTTCAAACATAGGAGGTCTGTTTAAAGAAGCACCTTCCTTGAAAGTTATTTTTGAGGTATTCATTTTTCTTTTTAAAGAAAACTAGTGATCTTGAATAACTCTCAAGAACCAACTTTTGATGCCAATTGAAAATAAAAGGAATACTTCACAACAACCAAGAGGGAGGTGAATTGGTTGAACCTTGGTATTTTTTTAAATCAAATTCAAATCAGAGTTTCAGGATCTTTATCACTTTTAAAACCAAGAAACCTTTTACTCAATCAAATAGCTCAGTCCAAGAATTCAATAGATCAAAACAAAACTTGTTGAACAATGAATATGATTCAAAGAATTAAAGACAATGAATATGATGAGAATAGAAATAGGAACACAAGCAATTTATACTGGTTCACTTCAAATCATGAAGCTACATCCAGTTTCTTCTAATTCATACTGAATTAGAGTTCCACTATTATAAAATATACTTACAAGCTTTTACAAGAACCTCCCCTTTATCAACCCTAGATAAAGAACAGAAATCCAAAACCCTCTTAGACTGCTAAGGAGAAAGATCCAGAGAACATTACTCTGATTTTTAAGCTAGAGAATCCTTCTCTAGTTTCAAGCTTTAAGTATGGCTGATCGAGGAGGAGAAGGAAATAGACCACCAAGGAGGACTCTTGGTGACTATGAATACCAACAAGGTCCCAAGCACTACAACAGCATAGTCATCCATCCTTTCAACAATAAAGTTGTGGAGTTAAAGCCAGCATTACTCAGTCTTATTGGCTCACATCCATTTGCTGGGCTAGATCATGAGGATCCGTAAACGCACTTGTCCACGTTCATGGAGCTATGCAGTACTATGGGAGCCTCAGATGAAGATGCTGAAGCTGTTTACCTCAGAGCTTTTCCTTTTTCCTTGACAGGTAAAGCTAAGACTTGGCTTCAGTCCTAACCAAACAAGAGTCTAAGCACTTGGGAAGAATTAAAGGAGAAATTCATTGCTAGATTCTTTCCTCCATCAAGATTCATCAGTGCCAAATTAGCTATTGCTACATTTTCTCAAGGAGCAAATGAACCTCTCTATGAAACCTGGGAGAGATTCAAATCATTACTTCGAAGATGTCCAAACCACAACTTTGATGATGTGTGCAACTACACATTTTCTATAGTTGTTTGAGGCCTCAAACAAAAATGATCCTTGATGCTTCAGCTGGAGGTACGATGATGTCAAAGAGTCCAGAGGAAGCAATTATAATCATTGACTCAATAACAGCCAGTGATTGTCAATCTCATCATGATAGATCTCCGATTCAAAGAAAAGGTATAATGGAGCTTGATACTCAAAATGCCATTCTAGCACAAAATAAGCTCCTGACTCAACAACAAGAGGCCTTGACCAAGCAAATAGGCGAACTTCCTCAACAAATTCAGCAAGGAGGTTCACAGAAAACACACACAACTCATCAAGTTCAACAAATCCTAAGATATGATTTCTGTGGTGGAGACCATCAAAATGGCCATTGTTCAGTACCTGGTGATTGTCAACAAGAAGAGGAGGCTCATTACATGCAGAATCAAAACAGACCTTCGCAAAATTATCAAGGAAATTACCAAGGTTACCGTGGTGGTCCATGTTCTAATCAACCCTATGGTTGGAAACAAAATTCATTTAATGTTCCCACTAACCCTCCCTTTGCAGGTACAACTAACAATTCCTAAGTAGGTCCTTCTAGTAATTCTTATGCAGGTCCTTCAAATAGGAATCCTCAACAGCAAGCCCAGTCTGATAGATTGTCAAAGATGGAAGACACTCTTACCCAATTTATGCAGATGTCCATCAACAATCAAAAGAATACTGATGCTTCCATCAAAAATCTTGAAATTCAAGAAGGACAACTAGCAAAACAACTCTCTGAGCATGGAGGTGGTTCTTTCTCTGCAAACACATAAGTCAACCCAAAGGAGCAATGCAAGGCTGTTACAACAAGAAGGGGGACTGTGATAGGTTTGAAAGATGATAAGGAGAAAGAAAAAAATGAAAAAGTTGTAGAAAAAAATGATGAGGCAAATGTAGAAAAAGAAAATGAGAAAAATGAGGAAGAAGAAATAACAAAAAAAATAGAAAAGAAAGTGATGAACGAAGAAGAAAAGAAAAAAAATTGACAAAGGCAAAGTTGTACTAACCCCACCACTAGTCCAACATATGCCTTATCCTCAAGCTCCATCCAAGAAAGCAAAAGAAAGGCAGTATAAGCGTTTTCTAGATATTTTCAAACAACTGCAAATCAATATTCCTTTTTCTGAAGCATTGGAGCATATGCCAACATATGTCAAGTTCATGAAGGATCTACTCACAAAGAAGAGGAGATACACAGATGACGAAACCATAGAGCTGGATGCAGGATGCAATGCAATCATCCAAAAGACCATTCCAGAAAAATCCAGAGATCCAGGTAGTTTCACAATTCCTGTAACAATTTGAATCTTATCAGTGGGGAAATCTCTTCTTGACTTAGGTGCAAGCATCAACCTCATACCATTATCCACGGTCAAGCGGATAGGAGAAGTTGAAAATGAATAGAATACTTCAAATCAACCAAGAGGGGGGTGAATTGGTTGAACCTTGGTAAATAAAAAATTTACAATCAGAGTTTTTCCATAGGATCTTTATCACTTTAAAAATTGTTTCAAAACCAAGAATCAATATTCAATCAAATTCCTTTTTCAAGAAGAATAGAAAACAGAGTATAACTTTCTGTGCAATGAAAATGATTCGCAAACAAAATAATTAAGAGATGAATGAATGAGAAGAAAGATTAGCCACAGATTTTATACTGGTTCACTTCAAACACTATGAAGGTACATCCAGTTATTCCACTCAACACTAGAGTAGAGTTCCACTATTGCAAAAATATTCTTACAAGCAATTACAAGCCTCTCTTTATCAACCCTAGATAAAGTTCAGAAGTCTAAAACCCTATTAGACCCTTAGAGACTAAAACCCACACTGAGAACACTACTCAGTTGTCCTTAGAGAAACACTATCTCTAACCTTGCAAGAAATCCATTTACAATAGACTAATCTTTACAGAATTTCAATTAACAGTTATACACCTTCAAAGAATAAGGAAAGATATCACCTGATAATCCAAGAATTCATGCACATGAATGATTCAACAGGTTGATTGACAGATTACTAACTCAATGCATTCCTTTCCTTATGCTTTGATGAACAATGATGCTTCACTTCTTTGAATCAACCAATCATACGAATTTATGAAGCCTAAGAGTGTTTAGTAACTCAGAAAATTCACTAATGAAAGCTCAAGAAGGTTTGTGATTGCCCAAAATTCGAAATCTCAAAAGTTACAACCCTCAGAATAGTGGGTTCTATTTATAATAGTTTTCTAACTGAAAATAATCAATTAAACCTGCTCCAGTAATCGATTATTTTGCATATGTAATCGATTAAACCAAGACAGTAATCGATTAAAATGCTCCTAATAAGTTCTGGGTTTGAGCTATGAACAATATAATCGATTATTCTGTGAAGTAATCGATAATCGATTAAACCAGTCAGGCATGATTTTCTAAATGTACTTTGTAATCGATTATCACGATGTGTAATCGATTAAGTCAGTGAGCTTTGTTTTCCTAAGCATGTATGTAATCGATTACTGATTTCTGTAATCGATTAAGCCAGAGAGTTCCATATCTCATAAAAAAGCCTGAGTAATCGATTAATCCGATACGTAATCGATTACAATGTTCTTTCTTTGTTTTTTGAAAGGCACGAAGAACAAAATAATCGATGTTATAGCCTTTGTAATCGATTAATGCAGTAGGAACTTATTTTTCCAAAAACTTTGTTAATTTAAATGCCTTTCTATTTAAATGCTTTTACTAAGATCTTTAATCTATCAATCCTATATGAATGATTCATGCATGATATGCTCAATTGGATTATCAGATCATAAACTTCTTTTTACATTAATCAAATTGGTCTTCAAGCTTTTCTTGGAACTTTTATCCTCGGTCATGTTGAAAGCACAAAATACTTGAAGCTTGATCCTTGTTCATTGATGCCTGGCTTCACTTGAATCAACAGAAGTTATAATCAAACCAACTAGGATGACTTTGCAGTTAGCTAACAAAATCGTTAAGCATCCTTATGGCATAATTGAAGATGTTTTGGTGAAAGTGGACAAATTCTTCTTCCTAATTGACTTTGTAGTCATGGAAATGAATGAAGACAGTGAAGTTCCATTCATTCTTGGCAGACCTTTTATGAAGGCTGCCAAAGTATTAATTGATGTTGATGAAGGAAAGCTCACTGTACGAGTACAAGATGATGAAGTGAAATTCAATGTCCTTGAAGCCATGAAGCATCCCACAGATAAAAGAGAATGTTTTAGAGTGGATGTCCTAGATGGGGTAATTTCTTACTCTAAAAGATTTTTTCACAGAAAAGATGGCTTAGAGAAAACATTGACTGAAGCAGGTCAAGATGAAAATGAAGATAAAGAAAAATCAGAGTATCTTCATCAACTGAACACCTGCAAAGAAATTCCTTATCACCAATCCCTTTTTGAAGAACTAAAGAAAGAGAAGCAGAAAGAGGAACCAAAGCTGGAACTAAAGGTATTACCTTCACATTTAAAATATGTTTTTCTTGCAGGTAATTCTGAAAAACCAGTGATCATTAATGTCAATCTTTCTGAGGAGGAAGAAAAGAAATTGGTGAAAGTCTTGCAGGAAAATAGTAAAGCTATTAGTTGGACATTATCAGACCTAACATGTATTAGTCCTTCTCATTGTATGCATAGAAATTTAATGGAAAAGGATTATGAATCTGTTGCTCAACCTTAAAGACGTCTCAATCCAACCATGAAAGAAGTGGTTAGAAAAGAAGTAGTTAAGCTACTAGAGGCTGGAATGAAATATCCTATCTCAGATAGCCAATGGGTAAGCCCTGTACAGGTAGTACCCAAGAAAGGTGGCATGACCATTGTTAAAAATGATAAAGATGAGCTTATCCCTCGTACTGTTACAGGTTGGAGAATGTGCATTGACTATAGAAAGCTCAACAAGGCTACTAGAAAGGATCATTTTCCATTACCATTCATGGATCAGATGCTGGAGAGACTAGCAGATCAGCAATATTATTGTTTTCTTGATGGTTATTTAGGATACAATCAAATCAATGTTGATCCTGAAGACCAAGAGAAAACAGCTTTTACTTGTCCCTTTGGTATTTTTGCTTATAGGAAAATGCCTTTTGGTCTTTACAATGCACCTGCTACTTTTCAGAGATTTATGCTTGCTATCTTTTATGATCTTGTTGAAAAAGCATTGAAATCTTCATGGATGATTTTTCTGTATTTGGTACTTCTTTTGATTTATGCTTGTCTAACTTGGATATTGTTCTGAAATGATGTATTGAGACAAATCTTGTGCTTAATAGGGAAAAATGTCACTTTATGGTGACTGAAGGTATTGTATTAGGTCATAAGATTTCTATGCAGGGCATTGAAGTGGACAAAGCCAAAGTGGATGTTATTGAGAAATTACCTCCACCAACCAATGTCAAAGGCATTAGAAGTTTTCTGGGACATGCAGGATTCTAGAGGCGGATTATTTTCAAAGATTCCAAACCATTGAGCAATCTCCTAAACAAAGAAGTCCCATTTCATTTCAATGATTCATGCTTTAAAGCTTTTGAGACTTTGAAACAAGAACTGATTTCTGCACCCATAATCACTGCACCAGATTGGACCCTTGATTTTGTTGATTCCAGGGGGAGCTTCATGAAGATTGGAAGCCTTTGCTAAGATTTGTTTTGAGCTTCAAACATGCTTGAAGACTTGGAATTTTATGTAAAAGGAAAGCAATCTGATTGATCCATTTATTCATTCATTGATTTAACTAAGCATCTCTCATGAAAATCAAACTAAGATTTTAACAAACAACTAAGGTTTTAATCTGAATCAAAGGTTTTTGGAAAAATGATTTTTGTACTGATTTAATCGATTACATTAAGGATATAATCGATTATTTGTTCTTAGTTCATTCTGGAAAGCTTTTCAAGAAAAATGTAATCGATTACCTATCAGAATAATCGATTATTTGACCTTTGTTTTCATATCAATTGCTTTGATGAACATCTTAATCGATTACCAACAGGTACTAATCGATTACATTGCTATATATGATTTCAAGCAATGTTGGAAGAATCAATTACCAAGGAACAGTAATCGATTACACAGGCTAAACTGAAAAGGCCATCTTCCTGTCTTAACCGATTACCAAATTCAGTAATCGATTACATAATATGTAAATGCATATAAGACATGCATTAATCGATTACCAAATATAGTAATCGATTACTCAGTTCATTCTGTTTTATAAAGCTTCCTGGTTTAATCGATTACCAGAATCCGTAATCGATTACATATTGTATTTTGATATTTTGAAGCTTCATGTCTTAATCGATTACAAGACGGAATAATTGATTATTTTGTTTGTTGCTCATGTCCAGAAATTGTGTTGAACACTTTAATTGATTACCATCTTGATTTAATCGATTACATGAGTTAAATAATCAATTATATGGCGCATGTAATCGATTACTGACAGTTATAAAAGTTTGTTATAAATAGAACCTTGGCTCAGCTTGTTTTGTAACTTGATCAATTCGTATTTTGAGCCTATAGAAGCTTTCTAAACATGTTATAAGTGATTTTTCTGGGTTCTATGAGTTCTTGCTTTCACTAAAACATTCATGGGTTTTTGAGTGATTCTTTAAAGCAAGAAGTTTCTTTCAAAGGTTAAGGAAAAAGATGTTCTGAGATTGTTTTTCATCTTTCAACCTGAATTGTTCATTCATGTGCATGTCATTCACTGGATCATCAGGTTGTTTCTTTCCTTAACTCATTGATTGTAATTTTGTTTACAAATTTTTTTGTTTTTGGCTATTGTAATTGATTTCTTAAAGCTTGAAACTAGAGAAGGGTTCTCTAGCTTAAAGATCAGAGTAATGTTCTCTGGATCTTTCTCCTTAGAAGTCTAAGAGGGTTTTGGATTTCTGTTCTTTATCTAGGGTTGATAAAAGGGAGGTTCTTGTAAAAGCTTGTAAGTATATTTTATAATAGTGGAACTCTAATTCAGTGTGAATTAGAAGAAACTGGATGCAACTTCATGATTTGAAGTGAACCGGTATAAATTGCTTGTGTTCCTATATCTATTCTCATCATATTCATTGCCTTTAATTCTTTGAATCATATTCAAAGAAGTAATGATTTGAATCTCTCCCAGGTTTCATAGAGAGGTTCATTTGCTCCTTGAGAAAATGTAGCAATAGCTAATTTGGCACTGATGAATCTTGATGGAGGAAAGAATCTAGCAATGAATTTCTCCTCTAATTCTTCCCCAGTGCTTAGACTCTTGTTTGGTTAGGACTGAAGCCAAGTCTTAGCTTTACCTGTCAAGGAAAAAGGAAAAGCTCTGAGGTAAACAGCTTCAGCATCTTGATCTGAGGCTCCCATAGTACTGCATAGCTCCATGAATGTGGACAAGTGTGTTTATGGATCCTCATGATCTAGCCCAGCAAATGGATATGAGCCAAAAAGACTGAGTAATGTTGGCTTTAACTCCACAACTTTATTGTTGAAAGGAGGGATGACTATGCTGTTGTAGTGCTTGGGACCTTGTTGGTATGCATAGTCACCAAGAGTCCTCCTTGGTGGTCTATTTCCTTCTCCTCCTCGATCAGCCATACTGTCACGTACAACTAGTTTTTCGGGTGAAAGAGAATCAATAGACGAAGTTTCCCCTGGTGGCTTGTTGGATTCTTGTTTCTTTTTCTTTATGTTTTTCCTTTCTATCTTGGTAATTTCTAGATCAAACAAAGGTTTATCTATAGAAAGCTTACCTCACATAAAGGAAAAGGAAGGAACTACGAGATTCAGTAAGCACCAAGGTTAACAAAATATAACTAGAGAATTTATATACGAAACTTAAAATAAATAACAAAAGAAAAAGTTCTACTAAACTGAAAATTATATTTAAACGAACTAAGTAAACGAATCAAATCCCCGGCAATGGCGCCAGAAACTTGTTAGACTCACAGCAAGCATACCTATTTGTTGTTGTAAGTTACAAAATTTATAAAAGTTCGTCTCTACATGGACTTGAGTTTACTTTAGTTAATTTAAATAAAATTCAGCAGTTTAATAATTTATGTACAAAAAAGTGTAAGTGAAAGTTCATTTGATTTTATGCAATAACGAAACGTATGAATATAGAGATAATAAAAATCTAACGAATGCGAAAACTACGGAAACAAAGAGAACATGTTTAGTTTAATTCAGGAAAAGTGTAGATTGGATTTCGTCTTTCTTACCCTTTAGTATTCAACTAACTTTTATCATGCATAAATCATTTTCTATCCTTATTGTTACACACATTAAATTACCCCAAATCGATTCCTCGCATTTGAGAATCCTAAGGATATTTACTAAATATCGGTCCTTCGTGTAACGCCTCAATTTACCATCTTGTTATTATTGATTTTTAATGAAAATTCTTTTCAACTTACTTAAGAGTATCCAATTGAATATAACAAAATTTTTCCAATAACTGATACTTCAAGAAAATTTCATTACTTAGTAATATTTATAAATCTGAAGTAATATATATAATAAGATTACAAACTGACATTGGTTCTATTACATAGTACAACTAATTCAAAACACTCTGTAACAAAAGAATACATCTTCAAACAAAATCTTCTTCTTGTAAACAGCTAGTGGTCTCTCTTTGTTGTTCATCTACTCACCCGAACAAAATCGAGGTCATAGCAGGTGTCAACCACAGACACAAAATACAAGGTAAGTTTATGATAAACATAATTTAAGCAACAGAATATATTCAATATGCAGATATTTATAACAACATCCTCAAAATTTCTATATGATGTATGATTCTCTTAGACTCTTATCATGATGCATGATTCTCTTAAACTCTTATTATGTGGTACCAACTGTCAAGATAGCCCCATCCCAGTGGTCCAGAACTGATCTGACCAGTCAGGGTCTCCCGGTGTTGCACAGGTTCTCACCCACACTTCATGTGATCATCATGGGTGGCGTGATTCCTTACCGCAAGAGTCACCCCCCAGCTCAGACTTCTCTTGTCTAAACGCACAGACTCAGTTCTTGTAACTATTTGACACACCTCCGCTCTGAGGCAACTCTTATATACACCTCCACTCTGAGGCAATTCTTATGAGACACATAAGACTTATACATAACTCAGTCATTTTATTTTCAACATCAGTTTTCAATCACTGTCTCATATACTTTATTCAGAAATTCAACATAAATCAAGTACAGAACTCAGCTTATTATTCAAGTACACTTATTCAAACACAAACAACACTTAAACTATCTTTATCATAAAACAACACTTAAACTATCTTTATCATAAAGCTTCCCTATACATACCTTATAACCTCTTATGAATCTTGTCCATCTCTTCCTAATGGTACTAGCTTCTACACGTGATTCTTCAAGGAAGTGAGGTCTCTTTATGCTATGAAAATGAAAGGATGAAAGTGAAATGAATGAGAGGTTTCACGTGGAATAGGTGGAAGAATGGAGTCTTGCATGTGACTTCCACTTAAGGCCTTCCTACCTTTATATAGAGTTTGGAAATAATAAAATATTCAAGGACATAATTGCCCTTCCTAGCTAGTTACTCTCATCTAGTTCCATCATAACTTAGTTTCTTCTTATTTCATTCCATCCTAACTAAACTCATAATTAATCTTTTAAATATCTTTTACTTTATGCAAAAATCTCCTAAGTCATGATGCCTTCTTTACAAATGTCCCTCCACTTGTCTAAGTCATGATGCCTTCTTTACAAGTGTCCCTCCACTTGTCTAAGTCATGAAGCTTCTCCTTCTTTCTCCATTTTCACGTGGCCTACAAGGAAGGAAGAGAAGGTTTTCTTACTTTCATGTTATCTTGTGTAAATATTTTGTAAAGCATGATGACTTCTTTGCCCTTTTTCTTCTCTTCTTCACGTGTATTATCTTTAGCCAAGGGGAAGATTTTTATCTTCCTTTCCTCTTTCTATATCATGTTTTATTTCCTTATAAAAAGAGAAAATTATATGGTTTCTTTTATATACGTATGTCATATTTTAAATGAAAAAGAATCTAGTTTCATCTTTACTTTACACATGGCATTTTATAGTAAGAAGTAAAGGTTGATTCGAACTCTTCCACCTAAGGATAATATTGAATAATAGAACTCTAGAGATTTCTAGAAACTGACTTCAATTACAATATAAATTGCTCACAAGCAGTCTATACAGAGTGCTACACAGGTCTTACATACAAGACTGCTTTTATCTTAATTCTGATTGGTCCGGTCTGCTTCTAGCTATCAAAATTACTAAACCATCTTATTGAATAAGTCTATTCATCCTACAATTAATAGAAAATTCCACATATTCTATTTTTCATTTTTCCATATTTTTCTGATGCTTGAATTCTCCTGAATAAAATTTCAAAGTTATTACCATATGAAATTCATAGAAATCCTATTCTGAGGCTTCTTGTCACAAAGTATTTTGGTAATTTGCCATCCAAGGGCACTCTGTAATTTCATCAAGTTTTCACAAAATATCAAACGGTGTCTTGGTAATTTTTGCCTCAAGGGTACTATGGTAATTTGTCATTCACCCTTGGGGTATGATTGTAATTTTCAAAATATTCAAGGATATTTGTGTAATTCTAGCTCAAGGGTATTTTTGTAACTTCCACTTTAAAATATCTAACCAAAAATATCCAAGGGCATTATCGTCATTTTCACCTCAAGGGCATTTCCGTAATTTCTACTTTAAAGGAAGGGTAATGTGGTCATTTCTATTCAAACATTTTTGTAATATCTCTAATTAATATTTCACCCAAATAATTTAAATATAGACCAATCAAATCTCACATAACCTAACACTCACATCAAATAGTTGTGTAAGAAACATTTTGACCATACATTTACAGTTATTGAAATACCGGGGTGTTACAATTCTCCCCCTCTACAAAAAATTTCGTCCTCGAAATTTACCTGATTCAAAAAATGTCAGGTAGCTCTTTCGCATTTCATTTTCCAGTTTCCAAGTAGCATCACCATTTGCACCATTTCCCCAGATTACCTTTGTGTTCTAAAACACAAGCTCTCAACAAGTCTTCTAAAGACTGAATGGTTCATTTAGTTTGTCCATCAGTTTGAGGATGGTAAGCTGAAATTAGTTTCAACTTGGTTCCTAGAGTTCTATGTAAACTTTTCCAAAAATCTGGATGTAAATATAGGATCTCTATCAGATACAATATTAAATGGAACTCCATGTAATCTCACAATCTCACTTATGGACAAACTTGTCAGCTTTTCTAAAGAATACCTGATGTTAATGGGAATGAAATGAGCAGATTTAGTTAACCGATCTATGATAACCCATATGGAATCAAAACCTTTAGAACTCTTAGGTAAAGTTGTAACAAAATCCATGGATATGCTATCCCACTTCCATTGAGGTATCTCTAAAGATTGTAACATACTAGAGGGTTTCTGATGTTCTATCTTGGATTTCTGGAAAACTAGACAAGAATATACATATTCACTTATTTCCTTTTTCATCTTTGGCTACCAAAACAAAACTTTTAGATCTTGATACATTTTAGTGGCTCCTGGATAGATACTCAACTTACTTTTGTGTCCTTCTTCTAAAATTATCCTTTTAAGTTCAGGTTCCTTAGGCACACAAATTCTTCCTTAATCTCAATATACCATTCGTTCCTATCTTAAATTCATTATTCCCTCCATTGGATATATTTTCTAATATGGTTCTTAAGAAAAGATCAAATCTTTGCTTACTTCCTATTTCATTCAGAAATTCATTGGAAACTTGCAGGGCTCCTAACTTCACACTCACAGGCGTAGTTTCACACATTAAACTAAGATCCCTAAACTGTTTTAACATATCCATTTCCCTAATCATCAATTCAGATATCATTAAAGATTTCCTACTTAAAGCATCTACCACCACATTGGCTTTTCCAGGATGGTAACTAAGCTCAAAGTCATAATCTTTCAAAAATTCCATCCATCTTCGCTGCCTCATATTTAATTGTTTTTGACTAAACAAATACTTCAAGCTCTTATAATCACTAAAAATCTTAAAATGAGAATCATACAGATAGTGTCTCCAAATTTTCAGCATAAACACTACAGTTGCTAACTCTAAATCATGAGTAGGGTAGTTCCTTTCATGCGTTTTGAGTTGTCTAAAAGCATAGGCCACTACTTGGCCATTCTACACATCAACATTGCTCCCAAACCCATCTTTGATGCATCACAATACACCTCGAAGGGTTCTCTAGGGTTAGGCAAAACTAACACAGGTGTTGTCATCAGTTTTTCTTTAAGGGTTTGGAAACTATGCTCACACTAGGCATCCCACACAAAAACTTGACTCTTACGAGTCAGCTTGGTCAAAGGTAAGACTAACTCGGAGAAATCTTCTATGATTTTCTGATAATATCTTCCTAAACCTAGAAAATTTCTAATTTCAAACACAGACTTAGGACTTTCCCACTTTAGATCAACTTTTATCTTAGAAAGATCTACAGCTATACCACCTTGGAATATCACATGTCCTAAGAAACTCAATTTCTCTAACCAAAACTCACACTTGGACAACTTAGCATAAAGTTGTCAATACTTAAGGGACTGTAGCACAATCCTCAAATGCTTCTCATTCTTCTTTCTAGTCTTAGAATATACCAAAATATCATCTATGAATACTTTTACAAAACGATCAAGATAGGGGTGAGTGATCCTATTCATATAATCCATAAACACGCTAAGGGCATTAGTCACATTGAAAGGCATAACTAAATACTCGTAGTGACCATAACGGGTCCTAAAGGAAGTCTTCGAAATATCCTCAGACTTCACATGGATCTGATGGTAACCTGACCTAAGGTCTATCTTGCTAAACACTCATGTTCCTACTAAGTGATCCATAAGGTCATATATTCTAGGAACAAGATACTTATTTTTAATTTTCACCTTATCCAACTAACGATAGTCTACACACAACCTCATGATCCCATCTTTCTTCTTTACTACAACACTGGTGCTCCCCATGGAAACACATTAGATCTCTACTTATCCAACAACTCTCCTAGTTGTTTCTTAAGCTCAACTAACTCTATAAGAGACATCCTATAAGAAGCTACAGATATGGGTCCGGCACCAGGTACTAAATCCATAAAAAATTTTGTCTCTCTCTCAGGTGGTAAACCAGACACATCCTCAGGAAATACCTCTAGAAACTATCTAATAACAAGAAGGTCACCCAAGGGAACCTTAGTCTCCACTTTCAGATTAGACAATATTATGTATACTTGAGCATTTTCTTTCAAGGATGATAAAATTTGGTTGGCAGAGATAGACATCTCATTATTACTCACTTCAGGATCATCAAACACCAACATTTAAAACAATTCAACAGAACATGGTTGGAAGATAACCAATCCATACCCAGAATAACATCAATTTGGCTGAGAGGCAACAAATCAGTTCAACACAAAATTTTCCACCAGAAATTTCCACAAAACAATTCAAACACTCATCAGAAATCAAAACATACCCACTAGTTGGGGTCTCAACCACAAGCTCATCATTCAAAGAAGACATAAAAAGTTTACGTTTCTCCACTCACAAATAAAATATAAACAAATGGGTCACACCGGAGTCAAATAGCACAAGTATCATAATACCGTATTTTCCTTGGTAATGGGGAGAGTACCTCACCAACTCTTCAAAATCAGCAGTATACTCAATCATAATCATAATCCCTTGCTTAAGCTCTACGAATTCCATCACTTTCTTATTTCTAATATTTCTCCAAAAATGACCTCTTAAAGGTTTCCCAAGTCGCAACTTGACCTTCAGCCTCAAAGCTTGGAAAACATCAACTTTTATACAGTCATTCTTACTAGTCATCACTCCTTACACACACCAAGTGAAAACATGAAAGAGATACACTCAACAAACAATACTTCTATACCCACTTAATCACTATAGAGGGTTGATACCTAGAAAAATCACCTACCATTGACTTATTTGTATTTCTAGCTGCTTGCATAATGTTCCTTTGCAATTCACAAATTATCCAGGTGGTCAATCTGCTAACTCATGAATATGCATTGAAACTTATGGTATAACAGACATCAGAATTACAAACATGTTATGACAACCCAAAGAAATCTCCATCACTTATGCATCACAACATCAAACGTACCACAAATAAGGTTAAATCACCATACCTTATTCAAGTAATATCATTACCAACTTAGGCATGGCCATAGAATATCCTCAAGCAACAGAAAATCATGTTAGTAATCTAACTAATAATCCATAATTTATTTTTCAAATAATTTCTAATCCCTTTAAACTTTCACAAGAAAAGATTTAAACCTAGCATGTATCTTAATTCTCCTTTCTCCTACCACCTCATTACTTAATCCTCAAAATTGAATCCCTCTAGTATTTGAACCATTTATCTACATACCATTCATTCTCTACTTCCAAAAATTAATGCAAAATAGTCCATAAAAATATGACAAAACATCCCAAATGTCATCAAAACCACTTTCCAAAGATCATCAAATGTAACTCCAACATCACTAATATTCCAACTTATAGATCATCACCTATCTTATGGTTAAAATCAACATTTTCTCATCATAACATAACCATCAAATGACATGAATTTTAAGCCTAAATGATAACCATAAATCTGCCCAATTAAACAAATTAATCCAATATTAACAATCCAAACAATTACAAAACAATCATTTAATTCAAACATCAGACATTCAACAAACAACCAGAGAATGCACAGAGGAACATAGCAAACTCACAACTCACCGGCCGAAAGGTTCGACCAGCTCTGGTACCACTATAGTAACGCCTCAATTTACCATCTTGTTATTATTGATTTTTAATGAAAATTCTTTTCAACTTACTTAAGAGTATCCAGTTGAATATAACAAAATTTTGCCAATAACTGATACTCCAAGAAAATTTCATTACTGAGTAATATTTATAAATCTGAAGTAATATATATAATAAGATTAGAAACTGACACTGGTTCTATTACATAGTACAACTAATTCAAAACATTGTAACAAAAGAATACATCTTCAAACAAAATCCTCTTCTTGTAAACAGCTAGTGGTCTCTCTTTGCTGTTCATCTGCTCGCCCGAATAAAATCGAGGTCATAGCAGGTATCAACCACAGACACAAAATACAGGATAAGTTTATGATAAACATAATTTAAGCAATAGAATATATTCAATATGCAAATATTTATAACAACATCCTCAAAATTTCTATATGATGTATGATTCTCTTTGACACTTATCATGATGCATGATTCTCTTAAACTCTTATTATGTGGTACCAACTATCAAGACAATCATCATATTGCTTCTCACTTGCACAATCAACAACACTTCCCCAAGCTTCAATGACATAATCCCATGCGTTCTTCTACCAAATATAAGTTTTACATTTTTCCTTCACATTCTTGTCAATGTGAGACCGATACAATAAGTTGGTAGAATTTGGAAAAACAGTTTTCATAGCATTCATCAATGCTGAATCTCTATTGGTTACAATCACCTCTGGGAAAAAATTGAAAATATAATGAACACTTATGCAAATAACCAAGAGGGGGCTGAATTGGTTTTACCTCAGAGTTTTTAAAATTTAAAACAAATTTCTAACACAGCAGAAGTCTTTGAAAGAAGGATCGTATCTTAAGCCAATTAAGAAATCAAATTTTTAAAATCAACCTTTGTCTCAACCAAACCACTCTTGAGCAATAACCAATCTTGTGATATGAACAAAAATAAAACTTCAAGAACAATATGAATATGAACAGAAATATTCAATCACACATAAGATTTATACTGGTTCACCTCTCAACCCCGGAGGCTACATCCAGTTTACTTCTAATCAGCCTTGATTAGAGTTTTCACTATAACAAATATACTATCTTTACAAGCTTACAAAGATCTCTCTTACCCTCCCTAGGTAAAATTCAAAATCTAAAACTATAGACTTTTCAAAAGATCTAAGAACCAGAGATCCCTTCTCTGTTCTAACCACTAGAAACCTATCTAGCAAAGCTTTAAAGATCATTATTTGTTATATGAACAAACAACAACAAAATCAAACAATATTACTCAAAATATCTAAGCAAATGATTTAAGAAAGATATCACCTTTAATTCCTCAATGCAATGAACGAAATTAAACGATCAAACCAGACTAAGAATGAATGCCATGATCTTTCTTGTTGAAATCTTTTGACAAAATGCTTGAACACAAACTTCATATGGAGTAGATGACTCAACAAATGAAAATCTTCATGATTCTTGAATCTACTTTTAATTTCTGATTCTAATATGCCTTGGTGATTTTAGAACTCTCAGAAAGTGATTTTCACAAGGCTTGTTCGAAAACTCAATATTCACACATAACAGAATAAGCTCCTTTTATTAAAAAAAAAACATAATTAACTACCTATAATTGATTATTCCGTCAATGTAATCGATTATTTTAACTCAAGCAATTGATTAAAATTCTAAAATAATCGATTAAAGTGTTCATCAGAAATCTGAAAAAAATCTCAAGAACAAATAATCGATTAACACTTCTTGTAATCGATTATTCCAGGAGGTCAGGATTTTATGATACACTATTGTAATCGATTAATGTCTAAAATAATCGATTATCACAGGAAGTGTGAAAAAGTCAACAATGCATATTTAATCAATTACGACAATATGGTAATTGATTAAACAAAAAAAAATGCTTCTGTGAATTATGCAGAGACTCAGATAATCGATTATTCCATGAAGTAATCGATTATCACAGAACGACTTAACATAGTCAAACTAATTTAATCGATTACAAAATATTGGTAGTCGATTAAAGTGTTCATAAGACAATATGTAGTTCTGTTTACATGCATTTAATCGATTATATCATATTGGTAATCGATTAAAATAGTGAAAAATACTTTTTATGAAAACCTTATTGCCTTAATGTCATACCAATTGATTAATAATTTCATATGACTTAATCATGATTTAATGAATGAATGAATGCATGAGTTAATCAATCTAAGTTAGGAATAAGAGGCTTTAACTTCTTGAACAAATACATATGTCATCAATTGAGTGGGCATGTAAGATCAAAACTTGTAATCTTCCTCAACGTGACTCTTCATGATCTTCCTCATCCTGATTCTTCATGATCTTCTTCATTTCTAACAATCTCCCCCTTTTTGATTTGAGCATGCCAAATACTCAATTGATGAAACATGCTTCTTAGGAAGAAATTGTTTATCCTGAAAAATTTTCTCAGCACTTGCAAAGACCAAGTGTTAAATCTAAACTTGATGTTTTTACAAAATCTCATGATTCATATATACAATTCATTAATCATTCATTTCTCATTCTTTTACTCCTACTCCCCCTGACTTAAAGATTACATTTCTTTTATTATCAAAACATATCATATTCCTTTATTCCTTTTCATCAATTCATTTATATATCAAATTCATTTATTTACTCCCCCTATTTGGCATATCAAATAAAAAAGACAGAGATAGACACGAATTGAAAAAGGAAATACATTCATTAATATGTCAAGGGAAATACAAATAGAACTAAAATAGAAATTAACATAATCAAAACATAACAAAACATAACAAAACAAGCAAAAAATGAACTAGAACTTTCCAAAACAAACTAAAGACAAATTTAAAACAGGCTAAGACAAGACTTAATCCATCCTGGATTCATCCCCAAAAATCTTATCCTCTATATTTTTCATCCTAGTTTTGAGTTCTTCAAGGGAAGTATTCACTTCATCCCTTTGTTCATGATGGAGTAAAAACAAAGCATCCATTTTCTGAATCATTAGGGATTCAAATGGTGAATAATGTGGTTTAGACAATGCAGGTTCTTCTTGAGCTTCTTCAGCTGCTCCCAATTGATTTCCATCTTCATCATTTCCTTCTTCTTCTCCTTCTTCCTCATTTAATGGCACAGGCTGTCCAACCATTTTCCAGCCATAGGGTGTTTTAACCATACCAAGCTTCGTAAGATGCTTTTCCTTAATTTGATTGTTGCTTGCATTGGTGTCATCCATGACTTCATTTGATACATCAACTTGAAAATAGTCAACGAATCTAGATACCAAAACAGCATAAGGAAAAGGATAGCTTACTAGCCTTTTAGATTTCTGCATAACTTCTTGAATGATCATGATCCAATTAAGCTTTATCCCTTTCTTCAATCCATACACAACTTGAAGATCATCATCCGTAGCTTGAGCATGATTTGAAGTCCTTGGAGTAAGAATGTAGGTGATGATGTAGTGTAGCAATCTGTCCTCATGAGTCATAGGGCATGTGCTTAACCTCAATCTTACATTCATATGAGGATCAATAAGCATGCTCCTATAAGTTTCCATTTTGTTATAACCTTCAGCTTCTTCGAATCTTTGTTCACCGTCAAAGGTGATACCAGCTACATCTTTCCAAATTTCTGGTGTAATCTCCATGGCAACACCATTTACTTGAGTGAGGATAGTTCCATGCATAGTGATTTTGGAACAGGTATAGAAAACCTTAACCAAGTCAGGGTAAAATGTCCCTTTCATTTGAACAAACTTGGTTAGGCCTTGTTGCTCTAGAAGGTAAGGAAAGTGAAATCCTTCTTGAATAAACCAAGCAGGATTTAGGAATTTGGGTGGACAAAGAAGTTTGGTTGCGTTAAACTGCATATAGTTCATCCTATCTGCTTCATTTGTGAACTAATGGTCAAGCCTATGAACTACTGGATTAGAAGGTTGAGCATCAGCTTTTCTTTTGGATTTCTTGACTCTTTTGGATGTAGACATTATGAGGGTACAAGAGATACGAATAGAGAACACAAAGGATCAAGATAGACACTGGGATTTGGAGAGTTTCAGAGAAGATAAGAAAACAAAGTGTGTTTGGTTGTGAGGTACCAATTTCACAAAGCTTCAATTTATAGGCTACTTCAAGCTAGTGGGCAGTTGAGAATTTGAAAAAATATGGCTGTTATGACTTTAATCACGTCCATAATGGCTTTGATTACAGCAAATCGTGCTTAATGGCTGTTGGGTGATTTTGAAAACTGTTAGATTTTTGCAGTAGCTGCAGAAATAATCGATTAATTTGATAATGTAATCGATTATTTTAGTTTAAAAATCAAAGTTTTGAAATGATGTAATCGATTACCATTTGATGTAATCAATTATATCAGAGTAAGTGATTTGTTGAAGATGAAGTGTAATCGATTATAACGTGTTTTAATCGATTAAGACAGAGTGAGATAGAATTTTCAGACCAGCAAAGGCAGAATAATCAATTATCCCATTGTGGTAATCGATTATTCTAGGAAGTTCCAGAAATTGAAAAAAGCCTACAGACTTCATGTAATCGATTAATTATCGTTTTAATCGATTATTCCAGAGCTAACATAATTTTTCTGGGATACGAAGTGAAAATAATCGATTATCCCGATGATGTAATCGATTACAACAGATTTGACTTATTTTTAAAATAGCACAATATGATCAAATAATCGATTAAGAACATACGGTAATCGGTTATATCAGCTTTTACATATCAAAACACAATTTATGCAGCATACATCATGTAATCCTTACATCAAATTTGAGTTGTTATTTATTATGCAATGTCTAGTTCAATTCATAATCAATGAAAGTAGTCATGGTAATGTCACTTAACATAAACTTGATTCATCCAAAATTTCAAGCATATTTCTCAATGTAAAGAATCTTTCCCTATCCAAAGGTTTAGTAGATATCAGCCAATTGATTCTTACTATCAACAAATTCAACTTTGATGTTACCTTTCTGTACATGATCTCTGATGAAGTGATGTCTTATTTCAATATTCTTTGTCCTGGAATGCATGATTGGATTCTTGGAAATATTTATTGCACTTGTGTTGTCACATAATAGTGGAATTTGATGAAGTTCTACACCAAAGTCTTGAAGTTGTTGCTTCAGCCATAGACTTTGAGCACAGCAACTTCCAGCTGATATGTACTCAGCTTCTGCTGTTGACAAGGCTACACAAGATTGCTTTTTACATTGCCAAGAAATTAAAGAGCTTCCTAGAATATGACAAGTACCACTTGTTCTCTTTCGATCCTATAACACTCCAAAATTTTGAATCACAGCCAATTACAGGGGTAAAATATTAATTGGAGGCAGTACAGAAGAATTTAGGAAAATGATGGAAATGCCCCTGGACATTTTGGAAAAAGACCAAAATACCCCTAGGTATGCTAGCAAGATATATTAAGGGGGAAATTTTATAAATACTCTTGGATGGTTGGAAAATGATCAGAATACCCTTAGGGTGATACATACAGAGATACCTTGAACATTTTAGGAAATGACGATTTTGCCCCTAGGGTCAGTGGAAAAATTACCAAAATGCCCCTAGGTCAAAAAAATTGATCAAGATGGCCTCAGAAATTAATGGGAACCTGAGCATAGGATAAAATACCTGTAGACAATAAATTATCAGCAAGGTTGAGGGTAGAGAACCCTAAAATGGAATTTCTACGAATTTTGAAAGATAGGATGAAA
>PYAF01002879.1:59157-81601 GCA_007407185.1 Glycine tomentella
CTGTATTAAAGGACTATAATTATATGAATCGTGGTAAGGGAAAGTCGCGGTTGTTACAAATAAATTACACAAAACTTGCAAGCAACGAGAAAAGGAATTTTCGTGAAAAATTTATAACTAATTTGATTCTAATACAAAGCGAACACAATATTTTATCTAAAATAAACCAAGCACGAGAGGGTAAAGATAGGCGTTACAGATCCAATTTTTATCATGCAAAATCAGAGTCAGAATAGCCAATTAAATTGATTGTTGTACCTTTGGGATACCAAAGTCCTACTTTTGGTGTGGACTTTAAGTATTTGAAGATCCTTTTCACAGCTGTTTGATGAGACTCCTTTGGATTAGCTTGATATCTAGCACATAGGCAAAAACTTAGCATTATGTCTGGCCTACTTGCTGTGAGATATAGCAATGATCCAATCATCCCCCTATACTTTGACTCATCAACGCGTTTTCCTCTTTCATCTGAATCAAGGTAAGTGGAAGTTCCCACAAGAGTTGCTGCAGTTTTGCAACTATCCATTTCAAATTTCTTCAACATTTCCATACAATACTTTGATTGACTTAGGAAGATTCCATTCTTCATTTGTTTAAATTGAAGGTCAACGAAGAATGTAAGCTCTCCCATCATAGACATTTCAAATTCACTTTGCATGCTTGCTGTAAATTCTTTACACATGGAATGGTTAGTAGAACCAAAAATAATATCATCAACATAGATTTGTACCATAAGCATATCTTTGTTCTTTCTTTTGATGAACAGAGTTTTGTCCACTTGAGACTCTTGAGAATGATTGATCAAGCAAAAACTTGCTTAGTCTCTCATACCAAGACCTTGGAGCTTGTTTCAATCCATACAATGCTTTTCTTAATCTGTACACATGGTTAGGATATTGATGATCTACAAGACCAAGAGGTTGGTCAACATATATCTCTTCATCAATGTAACCATTAAGAAATCACTTTTCACATCCATTTGAAACAATTTAAAGTTCATTACACATGCATATGCAAGGAGTAAATCTAATAGCTTCTAGCCTAGCAACTGGAGCATAAGTTTCACATAATCAATGCCTTCCTCTTGGTTGTATCCCTTTGCAACCAATCTAGCCTTGTTTCTAATTATGATGCCACTTTCATCCAGTTTGTTCCTAAATACCCACTTTGTGCCAATCGGTGTGTGATTTGAAGATCTAGGTACTAGTTCCTAAACATTGTTTCTTTTAAATTGATTTAGTTCCTTATGCATGGTAATCAACCAATGTTCATCTAATAAGGCTTGTTCAATGTTATTAGGTTCAATTTGTGATACAAAAGCCATGGTCCAAAAAAGATTTCTTAAGGAAGATCTAGTTGATACTTCCTTTGATACATCACCAATTATGTTGTCTAATGATAGATCTTTTGAGGTTCTCCAATCCTTGTGTTTAGGTGTAGTTGTTCCTTGATTTGTGTCTTCTTTTGTTTCATCTTCTTCCAGCTATTTGGTTTCTATGTGTTGTCGTCTTTCCTCTTTATTTTCTGCATCATTATCACTCAAAACTTTTACTTGAGAAGGGTTAGATTCATCACATACAATATGTACAGACTCTTCAACACACAAAGTTCTGTTGTTAAAGACCCTATAAGCCTTACTTTGCAAGGAATATCCTAGAAAGATAGCCTCATCAGCTTTTGAGTCAAACTTACCAAGATTGTCTTTGCCATTGTTCAAAACAAAGCATTTACAACCAAATGCCTTAAGGTGAAAGATATTTGGTTTCCTCCCTTTTATAGATTTCATAAGGAGTTTTCTTTAAAATGGGCTTTATGAGAATTCTATTAAGAGTATAACAAACCATACTTACAGCATCTGCCCAAAAATACTTAGGTAATTTTGTTTCATTTAGAAGAGTCATTGCTCCTTCTTCTAGTGATATGTTTTTCCTCTCCACAACACCATTTTGTTATGGTGTTCTTGGAGCTGAAAAATTGTGATTAATTCCAAAGTCTTCACAAAACTTTTCAAAGTGTTCATTTTGGAATTCACCACCATGGTCACTCCTAATTGAAACAGTATTACGGCCCTTTTCATTTTGAATGACTTTGCCAAGTTTCCTAAAAGCTGAAAATGCTTGGCTTTTGGATCTTAAGAACAATGTCCATGTGTATCTAGAGCAGTCATCCACTATAACAAGTCCATAATAATTTCCTCCTAAGCTCATGGTTCTAGAAGGGCCAAACAAGTCCATGTGAAGCAATTCAAGAGGTCTAGAAGTAGAAATCATATTCTTACTTTGAAAAGAGTTTTTAGTTTGCTTCCCTCTTTGTCATGCTTCACAAATTTTGTCATTCTCAAACTTAAGCTTGGGTAGACCAATTACTAGGTCTTTTTAATTAACTTGTTAAGATGATACATGTTTATGTGACATGTCTTCTATGCCACAACCATGTTTCATTCACTTTACTCATCAAGCAATCAGTTTTATGTATGAATGCATGGTCAATAGTCAAGACATAGATATTACCCTTTCTCTAATCAATGTGTGCCACTTTGCCACTTTTGCTATCATGTATCAAGCAAGTTTCATTATTGAAGGTGACTTTAAATCCTTTGTCACACAATTGACTAATGCTTAGTAAATTGTGTTTCAGCCCTTCAACATAAAGCACATCCTTAATCTTTGTAGACATGTTGTCTCCAATATTTCCTTGCCCAATAATTTTGCCTTTATTATTGTCCCCATATGTAACATATCCTCTTTCTTCAAGTACAACATCAGTTAGCATGGAAATGTCTCCAGTCATGTGTCTTGAGCATCCACTATCTAGGTACCAAATTGAAAATTTTGCTCTAAGACACATCTACACGAGTCATTTTAAAAAGAGAGATAGGGTCCCCAATTTAAGTTGGGTCCAAAGGGGTTAGTTGCTTTCTTTCTTTTCTCAACCCATATACATTCACCATTAGGAACATAAAATCTTCTAGCATAGCACTTGTATGATGTGTGACCTTTAAGCATACAATAATTGCAAGTAAAATTCTATGATGATTTAGCATGTGTGAATCTCTGATAGAGATTTGATTGATTGTGATACCTTTGATTCTTATGTTTGGGAGGTACAAACACAAGCTTATTTTGAGTTCTAGCTCCATGTTTATATCCCAATCCACAAGTATCACCAACAAACTTTTGCACACTTAGTAACTCATCTAAGTTGCATTTGCCTTTGTAATACTTTCTCAGCAAATCAATCAACTAACTATTTTCAGTTTGTAAGCACATGTTTTCTTTTCCTGCGCATAGTTTATAATCATCAAATTCTTTTTGCAAATTATTGAAATCATCAACCTTAGAATTAGTCGAGGAACATGTACATCCATTTTCTTTGTAACTTGAGAGAAGCTTATCATGATCTTCTTTCAACTTACAAAGCTAAGCTTGCAATTTAGCAAGTTTGGAAACATGCCACCTTAGATCACTTTTAAGTTTGTTGTTTGCTTTTGCTAGTCTTTGAGCTTCTAAATTCATCTCATGAAATGCATCAATAACACTATCAAATTCAGAATTTACCTCTAATTCTGTACTTGATGATTCACAATCTCCATTGATGATGGATGTAAGGCATAGGTGAGCTTCAAATTCTTTTTCAGACGAGGATTCAGAACTTATTGAATCATTATCCTCCTAAGCAATGTAAGCCTTTTTCTGCTTCCCTTCTCTTCTTTACTTCTTCTCAACTTGTGGCTTCTTTGATAATAAGGGACAATCTGATTTTATATGGCCTTGCTTCCCACATTCAAAGCAAGTGATTGAGGAGGAGTTGTTGTTCTTGTTCTTGTAGTCATTCCTTTTCTTTTGGAATGGTTGCTTTCTTCCCTTGTTCTTCCTTAGAAATTTGGAAAACTTTCTAACAATGAGATTGACATTCTCATCATCTTCTTCTTCACTTGAACTATATCATCTTCTTCTATCTTTGAAGGTGCAACCTTTAATGCAATGCTCTTGTGCTTTTTATCTGCATCTTCATTATTTGTTAGTTGAGATAATTCAAGCTCATATTCCAAAAGCTTACCAAACATTGCTGCCATTGACATTTGAGATAGATCCTTAGACCCTTTAATGGCTGTGACTTTAGGTTGTCAATCCCTTGTTAGACACTTGAGAATTTTGATGTTCAATTCTTCTGCATCAAAAGTTTTTCCAAGTCCAAGCAAGTGATTCACAATGTGGGTGAATCTAGTTTGAAGCTATGAGATGTTCTCATCATCTCTCATTTTGAACATTTCATATTCATGAATGAGAGTGTGCTTTCTTGATCTCCTCACATCTTCAGTTCCTTCATGTGTAACTTCAAGTAATTCCCACATTTCTTTGGCACTTTTGCACCTAACAGTCCTGAAAAATTCATCGGAAGATAAAGCAGAAGTTATCATATTTTTTGCTTTGAAATCATATTAAACCATTCTTTTTTCTATTTCCGACATTTCATCCCATTCTTTTGGTATAGTTTTGTTATCCACAATTTTGTTTGGAATGTAAGGACCTTTTTCAATACAATTCCAGGCTCCCGGGTCATTTGATTAGATAAAGATTTGCATCCTACTCTTCCAAAAATTAAAATGTTCCCCTTCAAATAAAAGAGGTCTATTCAATGAGGCTCCCTCTTTGAAAGTCATCTGATTAGTATTCATTATAATGAATTTGAAAAGATAACCAATTAAGAAATCAAATTTTTAAAATCAACCTTTGTCTCAATCAAACCACTCTTGAGCAATAACCAATCTTGTGATATGAACAAAAATAAAACTTCAAGAACAATATGAATATGAACAGAAATATTCAATCGCACACAAGATTTATACTGGTTCACCTCTCAATCCCGGAGGCTACATCCAGTTTACTTCTAATCAGCCTTGATTAGAGTTTCCACTATAACAAATATAATATCTTTACAAGCTTACAAAGATCTCTCTTACCCCCTCCCTAGGTAAAATTCAAAATCTAAACCTATAGACTTTTTTAAAAGATCTAAGAACCAGAGATCCCTTCTTTGTTCTAGCCACTAGAAACCTATCTAGCAAAGCTTTAAAGATCACTATTTGTTATATGAACAAACAACAACAAAATCAAACAATAGTACTCAAAATATCTAAGCAAATGATTCAACAAAAATATCACCTTTAATTCCTCAGTGCAATGAACGAAATTAAATGATCAAACCAGACTGAGAATGAATGTCATGATCTTTCTTGATGAAATCTTTTGACAAAATGCTTGAACACAAACTTCACATGGAGTAGATGACTCAACAAATGAAAATCTTCATGATTCTTGAATCTACTTTTAATTTCTGATTCTAATATGCCTTGGTGATTTTAGAACTCTCAGAAAGTGATTTTCACAAGGCTTGTTTGAAAACTCGATATTCACACATAACAGAATAAGCTCCTTCTATTTATAAAAAAAAAAATCAGTATTAACTACTTGTAATCAATTATTCCGTCAATGTAATCGATTATTTTAACTCAAGTAATCGATTAAAATTCTAAAATAATCGATTAAAGTGTTCATCAGAAATCTAGAAAAAATCTCAAGAACAAATAATCAATTAACACTTCTTGTAATCGATTATTCCAGAAGGTCAAGATTTTCTGATACACTATTGTAATCGATTAATGTCTAAATTAATCGATTATCACAGGAAGTGTGAAAACTCAACAATGCATATTTAATCAATTACGACAATCTGGTAATCGATTAAACCAGAAAAAAATGCTTCTGTGAATTATGCAGAGACTCAGATAATCGATTATTCCATGAAGTAATCGATTATCACAGAACGACTTAACATAGTCAAACTAATTTAATCGATTTACAAAATATTGGTAATCGATTAAAGTGTTCATAAGACAATATGCAGTTCTGTTTACATGCATTTAATCGATTATATCATATTGGTAATCGATTAAAACAGTGAAAAATACTTTTTATGAAAACCTTATTGCCTTAATGTCATCCCAATTGATTGATAATTTCATATAACGTAATCATGATTTAATGAATGAATGAATGCATGAGTTAATCAATCTAAGTGAGGAATAAGAGGCTTTAACTTCTTGAACCAAGCTTGAACAAATACATATGTCATCAATTGAGTGGGCATGTAAAATCAAAACTTGTAATCTTCCTCAACTTGATTCTTCATGATCTTCCTCATCCTGATTCTTCATGATCTTCATTTCTAACAAAATTCACTTTTAAGAAAAATCTCTCGAAATCGTTCAAGGGCCCACACAACATTGGTTATACGTTAGGCCTCTAAATATGCAAATGGAGATGAAAATGTAATCCCAGTAGGTGTCACACCAACAATGTCAAGCAAAGAAAGTCTATACCTGTTTGTCTTGCATGTATTGTCTATCAAGAACATCATATGATATGCATTGCTTAATTTTACTGCATCCGATTGTGCCCAAAATAAGTCACGTACAACATCCTTCAAGCTTTACCAATGAATATACATGTCGCAATCAAGAAGTTTCATTAGCTATTTCATTTCAATATTATCGCCTCTTGTACGCGTTCAGTATGCATATCTTGCATTGTATACTTGCTTCAAACTTGTGACATTATTGGCATTGTGCTCCTTCAAAGTTAAAAGAATATTCTTTGGTTTAACCATCGACCTTGTCATATCAGCAACAATGATCTTCTCCTCCTCAGTTAGTCTATCAGCATATGGGTGTCCACAAAATGACTTAGCCAAAGCATGATTATGATTGCCACATACTACCTTCACCATCCACCCTTGACCTCCTGGCACTGGTTTGTCGCGCAGCTTAAACATACAATCACATTTTCTAGTACTAGTCGTTCAAGGCATGAAACCTTTTTTCCATGCTCTATACTTTCCACTCCTTTTACAACCAATTAAAACAAATGATGTCCTTCCTATCTTTCCAGTTTTTATGTCACTCCTCATTATAACAACTACAAAAACATTATCATATCAACAATTTGAACCCATTTCAATACCGCATCACGTGATTGGAACACCTACATAAATGGATAATACATCTTTAACCTTCTTAATTCATACATTTAACAACTTCAACTACATTCATAATCAAAATATTACCTCAGACATATTGAAAGCTGCAAAACAATCAACTAAAAAATTATTATGTTGAAACACATCTGGGTCCACTCCAACGTCTTCATTCATATTAACTTCTTCAGACATAATACTGTCATACATCCACTCATCGTTGTCCATCTTAACAAATTTAAATTAATTTTAATCATTAACAAAAACATACGCATAATAATAATATTGACTAACATTAAATTCATAACATAAAATAAATTACAAGAACACCATTTACATAAACAATCCAAATATTAACCTATTGTTTTCATCCACCAAAATTTAAAAATCTATCAATTATATTACATTTAATTCTTCTACTTAAAATCAATTATAATAAAATTTATTTTAATATAATTCATTTTTAAAAAAATGGTGCATTTTCTCGCTGTATGGATTGTGTAATCCGTACAGCTGGAGAATGCACCATTTCTTACGGATTCGGTAATCTGTAAACACTTACCTCTCCTGCAGCCACGACAACGCTACCACCAACTGCTCCACTCCGACGAAGTAATGCGTTAAATGACCAACCAACTACCACCTCTAAAAGGAAAACCACCAATGCACAGCTCAAACAAACCAAAACGCAAAACCAAAAAGTTAAAATGAGCGTAGGATTTATGTAACCAACGTACATGTACAGCTTTGAAACCAGCAACTTAATGAAACCATCCAAGGGTATTTACGGAATTTCAAAAATTTGAAATGGTGTATCAGAAAATCAAATGGTGTATGAAGCACACCCCAAATGTTAAATGCCCCAAATGTTAAATGGGTGAAACATTAATATATGTTTTCACAGGTTATAGGATGTATTTATGGTCGGTTGAATTTTGTGATGTTTGTATTGCCTCCTATCTATGCATCTTCTTGTATGCAGTTCATAGGTGTATACTTTAAGATGAATGTGTATAGGTGTCTCGGGCACTTACGATTATCTTCACTTAAAGGGAGTGGGGAGCTGGTTACGTCTGTAATTATTGGCACTACTTGTGCGTTTTTTATTATTATATATACGTATTTTTGCCGACCATAAAAAAAAAAAAAAAAAAGGAAGAGCGGGGAGAATCAAGAACACTGCAAAGGCCAAAAGGCAGTTGTTAACGATTAAAGCTAGAGAAAACTAAGTACACAGTTCTTCCATAACATAACACACATACGCAACTAACTAAATTATAAATACTAATAATCCAAATCAAACCACATACTTTTCCCCGTAAATTCCCAAACCCCAATTTGCATGATTGGATTATTCATTCATTTGTTACTCTTCACAGAGAGTGGATCAACCTTGACAGGAAAATTATGTATCTCATCCCTCCACGGACTCTTGATGGACCCTGGTTCGATCGTATTCAAAGCAACCCACACAGCAGTGTTACACTTGAACCCGGACCCAAACGCCATTTGCCAAACCCTATCACCCTTCTTAATCCTCCCCTTGGCCTCACAATATGCCAACTCATACCACACCGAGCTAGAAGACGTGTTGCCAAACCTGTAAAGTGTCATTCTAGAAGGCTCCATGTGCCAATCCTCAAGCTCGAGGCTCTTCTGCATGCGATCCAACACAGCCCTACCTCCCGTGTGGATACAAAAATGCTTGAACGCAAGCTTGAAGTTCGGCATGTAGGACTCGATCTTCGTCTTCAATACCTTCCTCTCGACTAGGTTAACCAAAAACTTCAGTTTCTCAGAGATCGGGAGAACCACCGGGCCGAGGGAGGTGATGTGGACTTTCAAGGCATCCCTTGCGACGTTCATGAGCTCTTTGGATAGAGACACGCCTACCTTGTTCTCATCGTCCTCTTCCTGAAAGACACATTTGTAGCTGTTGTCGTCGGCACCAACGTGGGTCCGGAGCGTGTGGAAGAGCTCGTACTTCGAGCGGTGGCGGTCGGAGAGGTGGCTTGAGAGGAGGGCTGCGGAGCCACCCATGCGGAAGAGGCAATTTACGAGCAGCATTGAAGGGTTGTTGCCCCAGTACATGCTTGATATTTCATTTTCTGTGCTTAGAACCAAAGCGTACGAGTTGGGGTGTGCCTACAGAAGATGGCAGAGGTAGTTAGTACGAGACAGATTTTATTTGGACCAAAGAATTGTAGTTTTTGAAACAAGTTATACTACTATTGATTGAATGTTGAATGAGGATCGACGAATCGTACCCATCATTTCTCAATGGATTGGGAAAAGACGTGACTTTGCATATATAATTGGTTAAGTAATAAATTTAAAAATAGTGTAAAATGAAAGTTTGATGGAATTCAAACCAAAATAGAAATCAAAGGTTCCTGTGTATGCTTCGAATAGTGTTTCATAACAAATTATTTTTTCTTATAGTCATGACTGTATTTTGGTGTATTGCAAAAACTGTTATAGTCATTCTAACAAAAAAAAAATCATGTTGACATTTTGTACATTATCTTCTTCCCTTATTACCTTTTATCCTATATTTATCTCTCTCTTTTCTGTTATCTATCTTATAATAACATAATTTTTCGTATTGTTTTACTATATAAAAATAATTTCTCATAAGAAATAGATAATCAACATATATTTATCATTTATTTTCACTTTCATTTTTTCTCCTCAATTTTTTTATATTTCTGTGAATGTTACCCATTATCACAAAAATAAGTGGGTCTATATTAACAAATGGTTGATCCAGACCACTCTATCTCATCGTCTATTTGATGTTCGCGTACAGCTACTCTTAATAAGTGGGTCTAGATTAGTAAATTGTTGATCCAAACCTCCATCTCATCGTACAAATACTCTTAAGACTGACTTTTTATATTAATTTTGCATCAGGTACGTAGCCCCACCCATGAATCATGTAGGGGCTAGAGACAACATTTTGAAATTATTACAAATATACTTTTCAAGTTATGCATGGAAATTTATTCTTGTGATTTTTTTCACACTTTTTTATATGAAAATCATGTTTATGTTTTGGTTCATGCTGGGCATGGAAAATTTTTCTTGTAATTATTTCATTTACACATCAATTTGTTGTGAAGCGTGTTATGGTTTTCTGACATAAATGCGAAAAGAGAATAGACAAGAAGGAAAATAGAGTGTATATATATATGAGAGAGAGAGAGAGTTATTTATATGAGAGTGAAAGGAATAAATCTGAATCGTATAATTAAATATAGAAAATTATAATTTAATGTTCATGTGAGTTTTTTAAAATATTTGATTTTTTGACATTAAATCTCAATCCTCTATATATTATCTAGATTTAATCATCTTATTTTTATATAAAATGTTTTTTTTTCATAAAATATGTCCTCCTATATATAAGAAAAATTATTTAAGAGATGCTAGTTCTAGAACATTTTTTAAACACATATACTCTTTATTTTATTGAAATTTATTGGCAATCATAAAAATTGGTAAATCTTGTCACATCTTATTTAACCAACTTCTTGCTGTGTTTTAAAGCGGGTATTCTTGACAACTCCAAAAAAAATTTCCCCATAAAATTGTGATATTCTCTTTTAGTCTCAAATATAAAATAAAAAAATATAGATATTATTCTTAAATATAATTAAAATTTTACTTATTTTACCTCATTTAGTGATATTATTTATAAAATTTTCTTTGATTAATTGAAATTTTATTTCATATAGCATTTTATTACTTTTTATATCAAATTTGAATGGCATTGATGTAGTTAAATAATGCTTGCCAAATTTACTAATTAATTTAAATAAATTTATTTGTTTTATATTCAAGACGGGAAGAAGTAACATGCAAACTGTGGGCTCACGTGGTTATTAAATGTTGAGGGTACAAGTTTTAAAATGCTTTTGGATGGATCAGTGGCTTATAGGGGTATAATATAGGGGTGAGTAGCAGCCTTTCCCTTTTGTAATGGGTGGGTGCACCAATTTATTTTGTAATTTCTTATGGCAAGTCCTAGGCACAACTTGTGCTAACATCAGTTTGATTTTTTATTAATAGAATTCTTTTTAAAATATATAATAGAAAAAAACAGAAAAGAAGAAAAACATGGAGAAGGTATTATTCATGTAAAAAAAATGAGATGTAAATGAAATGATATATATATATATATATACTTTTTTATTTTACTTTAGTTTTTCTTTTATTTCATCTCTTTAAGTATCATATTTATTATTTTTCTCTCTCTTTATTTAATTTTCTTTTTTATGCCTCTCATGTTACTCATTTTTCATAAAAATAAGTGGGTCCTTCGTAAAATGATGATTCAGACCACTTTATCTCCTCGTACAACTATTCTTAAAACTGTCAGATATCAATTTTGAAAATGATATTTCAACATCCAAATTAAAATTCAAATGACAGATATTGAGGAAGAAAAAAAAGAAAGAAATAGGTTTATAGGTGATATAATGTGAAAAGAAAAAAGAGAGAGAGAAAACGATATGTGCTAATTAGATATTTGAAAATATTAGATGTTCACGTATAAGTGCTCATTAATTTTTCTATCACGTGTGTTGCCCTAGGGACAGATTATTGAAAAATGTATTAAAGGAGGTCAATTTTTTTTACACAATTATTTAATAAATAATAAATTTAACAAAATATTTCTTATTAATTTAATGTGTAAAACTAGATATATAATCATCTACTACAAGAAAATTAAATATATATATATATATATCAATTCAAAAATATATTTTTTATTATTAATTTTTTAATTTTTTTTCTTATATATACATAAAAAATCCCAAGAAAAGAAACATCCCTTACCTCCCTTGGATCCGTTACTGGTTGCCCCACCCATTAATCATGGAGGCGTTACACATCAAAATACCTGTATATATAGTTATTTGACCCTCTCTTAAATTTTTTTCTTATTTTATATATCATATCAAATATAATATTTATGCTATTTTCTTCTATCTCTATCTTTTTCTAGATGTATAACAAGACATTGGTGTCAATAAATTTTAAAGAACAAAATACTATAAAGTTATTACAAATATATATTTTTAAGTTATGCATACATGAAAATTTATTTTGCATTAAAATCCTGTTCATGTTTTGGTTCAACATTAAGTCGACAATAATGTGTAGCAGAGGATCCAGAAAGACACAACAACGTGTTTTGATTTTCTCACATTAATGGGAGAAGAGAGATAACAAGAGAAAGAAAAAGAAAAAAGTCAGAGATGTAATTAATGATATAATTTGTTGGGAGAAAATTAGGGTTGGAAATGACTCAGGTAGCTTATTAGGGACTTTTTTGGCCTGACTTATTTAAGGTCTGTCTTGGTCTAACTTGTTTATTATAAAGGTTAGGTTAGGATTTTTCGAAAAAATTGTTTAAATAAAAAGACCATGTTCAAGCTTTAGAAAAAGTTTGTTAGCCCTATCAAACTGACATATTTAATATATATATATATATATATATTAAAATTTTAAAATAATATATTTATTTTTCTAAAAATATTTTTTTTTATTATGAAGGTGGATGATCAATAACTTCAAAAAATCATCTTGAAAATCTCATAAAATGATTATTATTTATTTGGAAATATAAATAATTAAGATGTTGAGATATTTTTTGTTAAAAATTATTTCTTTAAATTTTCTAAATTGATTTAAAGTGTTTTATAAAATTAAATTTTCTATTAAAATAGGTTTTTTAATAGATTCATAGACCAAATGAAACTTTTAAGAAAAATAAGATGAAAAAAATAAAATGAAAATTTCATAATTATCGTGACGTGGAAACTTGATAAGAAAGTATCGCAATCTTTTAATGCAACAGTGCCGCGCAGGATATTATAAGATGACTTGGAACAGCTGTATCAAATAGAAACAAAATGTGAGTTTTTTGTGTGCAAATCTTGGAAGACACACATTCTTGATGAGTATCTTTTATATATAATAATCGTATTGGTATATTTTTCGACAATAATGATAGATTTTTATTGAAGATCTTTGAGTTCTTACAAGGCAAGTATTATTATCAATATAATTTATTTCATATTTAAAGGTTAATTAATATTTAAATTCTAAATCCCTTGATTAAGATATATGAATTGATATCATTTTTGTCAATAATTGTTGGTTATTGATGAGTATTTTGAGACAAGAAATAACATTTCTTCAATAAATATTCACAATTTTTAGATCAAAGAGAGTTAAAAATGGAGATATGTCATAAAATAAGAGATATGATAAAAGAAAATGTAAATAAATAGTATTATTGAGCATATTAGAGTTATGTTTTGTCAACATTCGATGCTAATTTATAGTATTTTGAGAGATAGAAAAAACATATAAGAGACAATGTGATAAATGATACTACTTATGAAAAACTTAGAATGAAAAAAAAAAAGTATTTTAAAACTGATTTTCAATACTCATGAAAAACTTAGGTTTAAAAAAAGCTTATTCAGTACTTAGTGAGTGAAATAAATAAAATATAAATACAAATATAATAAATTTATATGGTATGATAGGAAAATAAATAAAGTAGTTAATGAATTATTTGAAATAACAGAGATACTAAAAATCATTACTCTAAGTAATTATGTGCATATTTTTTACAAATTTAAGTTTGTGTTAAACATAAGGTCGAGCACGAGGTTTGGATTGTGTATTTTTTGTTTTTATTTTAAAAAATGAAACATAAAATAAGAGTAAAAATATGTTTGTCTAAAATTTATTATTTTAAAATCAGATCCGAAATGAAAAACAATAAATAAACGTTTTCATTCTTTTTTTTAAAATAAGTGAAAACGCGATAGTACTTTAAAGTATTTTCTTTGCGGTACATGTTTTATAAATCTTAAAATTTGAAAATAAAATAATTTTCAAAAAATAAAATAAATAAAATCAGAAAATAAACACTCCAATCAAACATCATCTAAATTTAGAAGCTGAGTTTGCAAAAACAACTTAATTAAGTGTTGCTAAACTAAGTTTGTTAACAAAATTTTAAGATTCAAACCTATTTTTGAAGGCAATCAAACGTGTTACAAAACTAAGTATCCTTGGAACTGAATTTGGAATACTACAAACAAAAAACCAAAGATAGCCTATTAGCATGTTTAGATTTTTCCACTAGTTCACTTCGAAAAATACTTTCACACTAAAATACACACATAGTATTCTTCTTCAAAAGTACGTTTAACACTGAAAAAGTACTACACATGCACTGTATTGTTGGGATATTCATACACATTATTATTTGAAAATATTAATATGAACTAGTATAATTAATTAACTAATTGAAAATATATATGTGATGGCAGTAAAACAGTACAAAAATGCATGGAATACTAATTTATTAGCATGATGGTGAGAGATAACCTGTAGGAGCTGTTTGGCAAAGTCTACAGCAAGAACCCCAGCACTGCACCCCATGCCACTAAGATTATAGGCCAAAATGTTCCCTCTAAGCTTGTACCGGTTGACAATGGAGTCAGAGAGAGATGGTGTGGGATTGAACAAGCAACAATTCACCACAAGAATCCCAATGTCTTTGGCTTCAACACCGGTTTTCTCCAAGAGCTCGTCGACGGCCCCGAAGAGCACCGTGTCCGTCTCCTTCCTTGCCTCCTGCAACGTTAATCTCGGAGGAATCTCTAGGAGACCCTCCGGGACGTACGTCCACGGTCCCAACCCTGACCGGTCAAGAATCTTGTTCACAAGCTTGTAGTTCTCGTCGGAGAGAAAGCCGACGTGCTTCGCCCGGTCGAGCAACATTTCCTTGGAGCAAAGGCATGCAAGGCTTGGCTTGAAGCATGCAAAATCCACCAAGTAAATTTTGTTGGGTGCTCTCATTATAAATTGGTATGTTAGGGTTGCAACCATGCACAAGGGTATTGTAATTGAAAGACTAGGCTTCAAATGGGGAACATAGAAACTAGCTAAGGTGACAACTATAAGCAACGTGAAGAAAATGTTCATGTTGATGAAATGCTTCAGCATTGTTATTAGGGTTTGTTATTGCGTGAGATATTTTTTGTAGTTGGGGTTATAGGGAGGAGCAACATGTATGTGGCAATATATAGAGTAATTCTTGGGGGTTGGGCAAGTGTTGATGTATGGGGCGGTGTTTATGTTGGTAAAGAAAGTTAAGAGGCCAAGTGTGGGAGTTAGAAGTTATAACTATTAGTAATTGTTTTTGTCAGGAGTTAGCTTTGGTTTTGGTTTACAGTTGGTGAATGCCTTCAAAGTAAAATAATAACAAGTGATTTGATCAAATTAAAGGAGGATAAAAGGTACCTGTACAAATGAAAATCAAACTTAGATCTAGGCAAAAGTGAAAAAAAAAGAGAGAGATGAAAAGAGATTAGACTGTTATTCACAAGTCTTTTAAAATGTATGTATAAAAATTATACTATCATTTTAAAATAAAATAAAAAAACAAATTTGTTATATAGAAGTAGATTTTGTGATTGTTAGTATTTGTTTAAAAATGACACTTCCGGTAAGTCCTTCTTAAATTTAAAGAAAAAATGTATGATTATTCTAGATATAAAAAGGGCAAATACTAACTAGTATTTTTAGTGTATTGGTTAAAAAATTTTAAAAAAATATTAGAATGTGTAAGTTTTTTTGTGTTTTTTTATGATTTTCATAATAAATATTTTTTAAAAAAAATTAATCAGTATTCTTGGACAGTGATTAGGAAGATCATATGAAAAATCAAGAAAATAGATTGTGACAAATCTTTAATTTATATTATGAATAGATTATCTTTATTTTGTCATGAATATTAAGATCTTATGTAATTAATTGAAGTTAATTAAATACATTAAATTAGAGGAAAATTATATACAAAACCTTAACTGTTATTTGTTTGTTCTTTACTTAAAACCAAAATTTCTCCTCAATAATGCTTAAAATCCTTTCATGTAAATATTTACTAAGAAGATTACCAATTCTAATTCTCACTAGATAACAGTATAAACATCACCTAAACCAAATCGACGTTTTAAATTTGTCCAAATAAATATACTTCATAAATTCAAAATGTATTTGTCAAACTGAAATTGGCATGTCATGTCCACTATTAGGATTTGGATCGGATCAAGACTTTTTTCCATGCTGTTATATCCTCTCAATTAATTGAACCTTATGGTCATTGTGTTTCGAACAATGATACACAATCATTAAATAATAAATTCTATAATGTTTATATTTTTTTTTCTCTATCTAGATGTCTTATAGCATTTAGGATGTGTATGAAATATTTTTCTTGTTTTTTTCCTTTCACAATTCAATTATTTATAGAATAAACGGGAAAGGACATAATCAAGGAATATTATTAATTTAATTAAACTATATATGTTCAAATAATCGTATTTAAATTAATTCGTTATGCTTAATACAATTAGTTATTTCAGAATAAAAATAGTTAAATATTTAGTAAGTAATGTGTTTTAATATTTTTTGTCAAGAACCTATTAGTTATATATTATATATTCGTTTTAACAATTTATCATCCACTGAATTTTGATAAATATATATATTAAAATAATAATTGGCTGGTTATATTTGAGAGAGTTCGAATAAGTGTCCCAATTCCCAAACATACTGGTTAAGAATTTTAAAAAATACTGTATATGAAAAAAATATTCTTAATATCCTTTACCGAAATATATTCAATATCACAATTTCTAACAACAACAAAAATCATATACTTTTTCTTTCTTTAATCATTTATTGATCGTTTGATTAATTAGATTATAACATTTGCTAGTAGTAGTAGCTCTCTAACTCTCTTATATTTGTTATAGTGCATGAATCCGCATGATAGAATATAAACTTGATTTATAGCTAGGTATAGAGATATTTTAAGAAATTGTATACGTTCGGATATGATCACGCTCCTTTTCGGTTAATATCATTACTATATCAACACAGTACGAAAAAATTGAATATTTCTATTTGTCCGAATGCATATAATTAAGTGATTTATTTCTTCCCTTTTAACCCAAATTAATTAGGATCGATAGTAAATAAATCCAATGATAAATCAGAAATAAGACAAAGAAAGAAAAAGAGAGAGAGGGAAATAAAAAGTAGAAATAAGACAAAAAAAATGAAAAAAAAGTTAAAATAAAAAAGGAGTGAAAGGAGGAGGGAAAAATGAAGAGAAAAAACTAAAAAAGAAAAAAGAAACGACTGGAATATAGAAATATTAATAGGTTTAACCCTCCACCAAACTTATAATTTTTCTCCACTCCATCCTTAGACATACCGTCCGCCAATCTATATCTCACTTCATTAGGTCATGTTTAACTACTTTTCTCCAGGTAAGTTTCGATCGACCTCTACCTCTCTTTGTGTCGAGCTTTTGGTAACAAACTCTTGTTCTTACACGAGCATCCAGTGGTCATCTCACAACGTGTTCAAATCACCTCAATCTATGTTCCCTCATCTTTTCACATATCAGTACTACTGCTACCTTTCATTGAATATCCTCACTTTTCTTATCTTATCCATCTTCGTATAACCACACATCCACCTTAACATCCTCATTTCTGCTACTCCTATTTTATGCTCATATTGTCTATGTGCTAACTAGCATTCCGCTCCATATAACATTATCGGTTTTACAATTGTTCTATAGAATTTTCCTTTTAGCTTAAGGGAAATTTTGTGATCACACAAAAACTTCGATGCACTCCACCATTTCATCCACCCTGCTCCAATTCTATGATTTACATCTGCATCAATCTTACCACCTTTTTACAAAATTGATCTCAAGTATCTAAAAACATCTTTCTTGGGCACCTCTTGACCAAGTAGATGTACTGTGTCTTGATCACCATCATATACTCCGTCTTGTTCTTGCTTATCGTGAATCCTTTAGACTCCAAGGTGTTTATCCACAATTCCAGTTTCTTATTCACACCATCTTTGGTATCATAAATAAGCATAATATCATCTTGAAAAAAACATATACCACGACACTTCTTCTTGAATATATTTCTTTAGTTCATTCATCACTAAGGCAAAGAGATAAGAACTAAGAACTGAACCTTAATGAACACCTGTCGTGATAGGGAAATACCTTGATATTCCATTACAAGCTTTCACACATGTGATAACCATATCATACATATTCTTGATTGCATTAACACACAGAAGCTCGTGACAACGACATCTCTGTAGCCAACTATCAAGGGGGTTAGTGAGGGAGGTTCACGGTGGCACGAGAAGTATTTTTGGTTAGGGACTTAGGGCTACAACGAAAAGTGACTAACAAAGGTCATGCATCTAAAGTTTAAACCCAACGAAAACGAAGACGGTTGTTGCATTCCGCGTCGTCGTTTTGAACCTTCAAAGATGGTCTCCAAAACTGTCTTCTATATACATACAAAACGAAGATGGTTATATATGAAAACCGTCATCGTTTTCGACACGTCATCAAATAACACTCGAACACCTAAGACGGTTCCATGACAACCGTCGTAGTAGACACTTTTCCAAGACAATCTATTAATAACCGTCTTTGAACGTTGCGTTTTATTTAGGAAAACACCACCGTGCTCCCAACCATGACGGTTATTGTACAACCGACTTTGGACACGTGTCTTAAAAGACCCTATTTGTAGTAGTGACCATAAGACTTTTCTTATTCATAAAAAAAAAAAGTGATTTCAATACTTTAATTTCTCGGGAAAAAGAAGGAAAGAAAAAAAACTCTGAGCGAAAATGTACACTGAGCAAAAAAAGTCATAGCTATGTACAGAAACCATTTTAATTATTATAATTACAAGCTGAGGTATACATAAATTTAAAGCACGGATTTGCATTATTGAGAAAGACAATACAATGCATTCTTGAAAAAATGTTCACTTTTTTAACCAATTAGCTTCTTCTTTTTTCTTTTTTCGTTTGTTTTTTAGGGGAATTTAACCAGTTAGCTAGTTACGTTGCATGGTGCACATTGATTGAGGGGAAGTGCTGCTATTGACATTTGTGAAACTACGAGACACATGTACCCTTAATGCAGACGTCCAGATAATTATGTAATATGGTTGGATTCTAGTTTAGAAGGATATGAGGATTTGGACAAGACCTAATTTGGGCTCTGTTTATATATTGTTAATAAGTGTTGGTAGATATATAGTTGATGGTGTTAAAAGTTATAAATATAAGTAATGGTTTTCGTCAGGGTTAGCTTTCCTTTAGTTAGCTAGCCAGCGTTGCATGTGAGAAATAACAGACCGTGTGTGCTTGATTTTAGTTTAACTTTAACAAAATTTTCATTCTTTTAAAATTTGAAATTTTTATTTTTTTAATTCTTATAAAATGAGCTATTTTCATTTTTATTTTTTAAAAAAATAGTTTTCATTTTTCTAAAACATAAAAGCGACATAAAATCACTGTTTTTATCCTCTTAACGTTTATTTTAGTGTAGATAAATAATATTTATTTTTATATATTTTAAAAAAACATTAAAAAATTTCATATGTTAGCATGTTATTTACGAATGTTATTTAAAATATATAATTATTTAACCTTTTGTAAGACACGTAATTAAATAATTTCACATTTTTTAAAGATGAATTTTTTTTATATAAAAATCAAATTTTCATTACCAGCTAGAATCCAATTCCATGGATGTATGCTAAATCTAACAAATATGAAATTCTATTGGGTAACTTCCGATACTTAAAAATGAAACGAATAATTAGAAGATACATGCCTGCATGGTTAAAATTTTGGGTTACAAGGTGAAATACAAAATGATTCCTACATATATATTATTGGATATCGAAACAAATTATTCCTTTAGGGAAGATAAAAATTGTGATGAGTTAACAAACTGTTAGCATGTTAAATGCCAAGTTTTATTTTTTTATCTGCAAAGAAATATATGTATTAAATTAAAGGACAAAACATAAGGCACTACAAAAAAAAAAAACATTCTTTTTTGGCGGTTTTTTGTGGGGGCTGTGTAATCCGCCAAAAAATATCATATACGTGTAACCCATTTTCTTATGTATTGTGTCTTCTAAATTCTAATATAAATTCCAACAATAAAAAAGTATTAAAAAATTAAAAAAATTATGAACTAGTAGCGTAGCATCTCTCTGCACATTCTCTCAAAATTCCTAACACTGGTAACATCCAATCTCTGTCATTCCCTAAAAATTCCTATAACTAGAAGCACTGAATCTTTGTTCATCAATTATGAAAACAGATCATAGACATTACGATTCATCGATTCATCAACATTGCTTCAACACATTCATTGATTCAAGCTTTTTTTTAATCACCCTCTATGCTCTCATATTTTTCTTCTCTCTTCTATTTTTTTGCTTCGACAAAACATTTCAGCAGTCTGTGTCTGCAATTTTTTCAGGTTTTTTGCATCTTGTTCGATTTTCTCTTCATTTTGTGCATTTTAGCTTTTATAGATCTGAAATTGTTCACGCAACACTCTGGTTTCTCACGGATTCAAAAATGTTCACGAAATTTTCTCTTTCTTGTGGATTCAGAATAGTTCACGGAATTGTTTGTGCCTTACTCTCACATTGTCACATCTCAGTATTAAGCTCTGTTCTCACTTTGAATCAAGTTTTATTTCTCGCTGATTAATTCCATGAGTCGTTTTCCCTAAATCAACTCTTCGCTTGATTTACACTTCTAATCGATATTCTTCACTCTCAAGTGTTTATTGTTGGTTTGTGTTTGTAGTTCCATTGTCGAGGCGCACATATTCGTGGTGGAAAAATTGGTCTCTTCTATCAGGTATTAGATCCAAATCACAATTATTGAGTTCATTGAGTCCATTTTTAATCCTCTGTTCAGTTTAGTTTAATTTGTAGTTTCATTTATTGTTGTAGACTTGTAGTTGTACCTTTAATTACGAGGAGGAAAAGAAAAGGCTATAAGTTTAAATTGAATGACATTTCAACTTTTTACTTGAGACTTGTTGGCTATGCTTAGGAGTCTTGAGAATAAAAGGAAGATGAAGCTGAGAGTGGAGGTTTGGAAAGAAATTAAAGTATAGAAATATATGCATATGTAGTAAAAACTCCAAATATACATAATTTTGTAGTTTTATTGTTAGACACTCCTATATGGGCAAGGGTAGAAGAGGGAATTATGTAGGCTATGACAAACTTACATAGGTGGAAACAAGTGTTGAAAGCATTGTCGTAAAGTTCGAGGATACGTGTAGTTTTGGGGTAGGCAATCATTTGAGTAGTTTTGGGGTAGGCGATTATTTGGGTAGTTTTGAAGTGGCTATTGCCACATGGCAGAAAAGTTTTCCTTCTCAATTTCTATACTTTTAGCATAGTGCATATTAAGATTAGTTTGACATTTGATTGACTCATAGCCACCATTATGGGTGAAGGTACAGAAATGATTTTATTTCTCTACAAATAAAATTTGGCATTTGATTTCTCTAACATCCAACTACCTATTTAATTGTGCTGGAGATAAGAATTACAAGTAGATTATCTTTGCTCTTGTGCAGGAAGACTTGTACTATCCTCACCCACTTGTGCAGGATATGCTTTGGGCATCTCTACACAAGTTCCTTGAGCCAATTTTGATGCATTGGCCTGGCAAAAGGTTGAGGGAAAAGACTATTAGTTCTACCATGGAGCATATACATTATGAAGATGAGAATATTCGATATATTTGCATAGGTCCTGTAAACTAGGTAATTGTTGAAAGGGGTTAGGCATCTAAGGGCCTCCTTTCAAATTGTTCATTGTTCTTTTACTTTCCAGCTGTTGAGTAGGACCATGAGAATACTAACATACAGTTAAATGATTGGTAGTTCCTCTGCTGAGGTGACCATTTATTTACTTTTGCCTCAATTTATTTTCATTGTGTTAATAATATTTTTATGGATGCCTGAGCTTCCTTCCATGTTCCCCTTCTGGATTGATTCCATCTAAACCTGTAAATGCTTAGGGATACTAATTATCTAGTTATGATTCTTAATGGTTATTATTCAGGTGTTAAATATGCTTTGCTGTTGGGTAGAAGATCCAAATTCTGAGGCCTTCAAGTTACATCTTCCAAGGATTTATGATTATCTATGGATTGCAGAAGATGGCATGAAAATGCAGGTCAACATATAAATTAACTAATTTATCACCTTGACATAATGATTAAGTGATTTTTTTTTTTGTTTAATTGGACATATCCATAGATGATTAGGAATGATATGGACATACTATACTATTGTGTTGAATTTTGTCTCTCTATGATGTAATATGTGGAACTAATGTTACCATACAAATGAGCTTTTGTTAATGTCATGTGTCATGTGCTAGAGTCTAAAAAAAAGTTACAAATTTAACTTGTAGCCAATATTTTG
>PYAF01002879.1:81701-91763 GCA_007407185.1 Glycine tomentella
GACTTCTCGTGATCCGAGCCAGATTATCTGAATAAAATTTTGAGAAAATATATTTGTTTGTTAATAGACGTAAAGCAATTATATTTAATCTTCTCGCTCTAATAAAAATGCTCCTCTCATATATATTAGGCTTATTTTCTTGATTCCATGTTAGAAATGGACTGGACTTGGAGGGAAGAGGATTGACCAAGTTATATAAAGAGTATTCCCTGTGGAACATATTAACAGCTGACACTAATTATAGTTTTTTGTTTGTTGTTACGAGAATTAAAAGTTTGCATTTTTTGGACCCATGCTTAGAATATTGTGGCTGAAATATGCTTTAGAAAGTTTAATGTTGTTAACTTGATATTGCATTTTCAAAGATATTAAATAATTATACAACAATGAAAATGATTAAAATTAGGTAAATATTAATGAATTTTTTATCAAATAAATATTGTTTTTGGTATATATATAAAAAAAAAAGCAAAAATGCAGGTTTTTAAACTATCAGAAATAAAAAATGTGAAAAACTAAAAAAGTGAAAATAAATTTTGTGGTGGTTTTTAGCCGCCACAATTTTTCTGGCATATTTACCAGCGTTCCCTACAAATCACCACAATTTTTTCTGACGTCGTTATTTCTGATCATCGATTTTGACCATCAGAAAATAATTTTGTAGCGGCTTTTAGCCGTCAGAAATAACTTTTTTAGCCGTCACAAAAATATCATTTTTTTGTAGTGAGGGCATTTTTTTTATTAACATGTTGTTCGTATGAGTAAAATAGAGTGTGAATCTAATATGAAAATCAAGTTTTCTAAATAGAAAAGAAAAAATATAAAAAACATAGTTAAGAAAAAAAATCTTATTAAAAATAATTAATCAAATTTCTCATAAAAATTATTCATCAATAAAAAAATTAAGTATTTTTTTTTTACTTCATTGATGTGTGACTTAAGTAAAGAAAATGTTTGATGAACACCTATAAACCTATTCAATATGTAGAGAGAGTAAAGAGAATATAGATAATGTATATATGATAAGGTTTATGATGATATAGAAAGAGATGAAGATAAATAAAAGATGTTGATGAGATGTTTAAAATAAAAGATTATATGTGTATCATTATACCTCAAATAAGGACTTCTCATTTAACTAACTAGTAGGATACCCGTGTGATTGCAGAAATCATATTACTTTTCATGCATATTTTAAATTGACTTATGTACTATACTAATAAGTTGATATATATTAAATTTATCTATATATGTATTGCACAACTATAAATATATATATATATATATATATATATATATATATATTAATCCCTAATCAGAAGCTTAGTCACGATTAAATGTTTTTGATATTGTCTCAAATCCAATGAATTGGAGGCCGGACACATGTAATATATGAGGCATGACAAAAAAATACAAAAAGTTGAGGGTTTAATAATCTATATTTATTTCTGTGTTTAACAATTACAATTTTATTTTTAATATCATTAATATACTATAATTTTTCATTATAATTCATATTACTTGATCATTAGTCATTTACATCCTTTCTTATTTGTTCCTTGTTCATTAGTGTGTAATATATTAATACGATTTTAAAGTAAAAATTAATTTAATTAAGTTATATTTAGTTTTTATAAGTAACATATAATTATATTACTTGATAATGCAGTTAATATAATAGTAACATATTGCAAAAATAATTTTTGATAAAAATATATTTATTAAATTGATTTTAATTCATTTATTATTAATTTATGTTAAAAAAAATATCATATAAATATTAATCAACAAAATCTTCACATATAAAGTTTTTAAGGATAGAATTCAAATATTATTTTATAGTAAATATATTAATTAAAAAATAAAAATATTTATTAAATTATAATTAATTATATACGTTTATCATCTAAGTAATATAAATAAAGACATTTTTTATGTAATAATGAGCATATTTTTATGTAATAATAATATAAATATATACAAATGTAGAAAAAGAAAAGAAAAACCATAAAAGAAATAAAGAAATAAAACAAAAAAATAAATGAAAAAAATGTAGAAAAAGAAATAAGAAAATGTAAAAAAAAAATGGAAGAAGAAAACTTTTGAAAAAAAAATTGTAAGAAGAGAATAGGAAGAAAAATATTAAAGAAAAAAAAGAAGAAAATATTTGCGAGCATAACTGAAAAGGAAGTAAGAAAAGGTTGAGAGTCTTTTTTAAGATGAAACAAATTGCTGACAAGTGGCAAAACAAATTTGACACTTGTCCCCAAAGGACTTACTTTCATTATATTTTATTATATAATAACTAGCACAGCACCCGTGCAAACGCACGGGTTAGCTGCGACACTTGAATAAAAGTACAAATTTGTTTAAGCAAACCAAATACAATAAGTAACTTTAATGTTAAACATATAGTATTAAAGTGTTGTACGACACGTTGATATGGGTAATTACAAAATATAGCATCAAAATATAAAGATAGTAACCCAAAAAGTTTTGAAGCATAGAGTTAATGCATGAGTTGCAATTAACCCATAAACCAAACAACATAGTTGCTTGTGGGATCAGGGAATTCTATGATAAAATCCAGATTTGGTTTCAATTCTTTGTCTTTCGCAAATTTTTTCTACCCTGCGCCTATCTTTGCATTCTTGCGTCAGTGATTGAATACAATTTTGCATTCATATGTTCCTTCAAAACGGATGTGTGTAAATCCTGCTCCGTTTAGGAAGTAATACATAGAGCTTGGCAGATCCTACAATTAACATTGTGCATAGTTAGAAATTGATATATTGATACAAATTAGTGATGAATTTGACATGTTATGATATGATTAAGCATAAAAACTTACCAAGGCACTGCATGCGACCTTATAATCATTTAGAAGCAGGCTGAAAATAACCGAGTTTGGATTGCTCTTACAAAGAGAATCCCATTCTGGAAATGACTGGGGTTGAGAATGGCTTTTAAAAACAATGATTAAGAAGGCCGACTGTTCATAATGAGTTAATGTGATGTGATGGACACCATCAAGACCAAAGTAGTCTCTGATAGTTGTCCATCCATCAACAATTAATGACTTTCACAAGCATTTGTTATACTTAACAGCGTGTCTTTTTCCATGCCTATCTAATAGATGCCATACCTCATCCAATTCCTCTTTGAACCTGAAGGCAAAGCTCTTAGGGATTTCCCCAAACGACTATATTTGGAAATAAAAAAAAAATCAGTCAAACTGTAATAGATGCAACACCTTAATTGAAACAAAATAATGCAGGATAGATTTATAAATGGTAACCTGGTCCTTGACATGCATGGTGTTTAGGCAGTCTTCTGATGTCCTATCTATTTGCATCATCATCAAGGCCATTTCCCTAAAACTCTCAGTACCTGTATCCATTTGTTCTAAATAAATTGCACAAATAATAATTTGTAATTTGTCAACCTAAATTGAATATATCAATGTGCATGGTAAGAAACTATTCACAAATGGAGACAAAAGATAGGTAAGTGTTGCATAATTAAGTTTCCATAAGAAACAGTGTTATTGAGCACCTAATTATAGATGAAATGTATTATAATATGCATTAACCACATTACAAACCAAGAAGCAATATATGAAGAACATGTACAATATATCATGAACAATGGTTGAGTAGCTGTAGCATCCAACAGAAGAAAGTATGGGAACAACAACACAAGGGAACAACTTGTGTTAGTATTACAAGGCAATGTAAAAGAGAAAATTTGAGACCAATAGAACACCAACTCTGAACAAAAGCAGAATTGAATAAACATAAACATATGTAGTGAATGAGCATAAAAATTCCATAAAAAACAGTGGTAATCATCACCTCATTTTACATCAAATGTATTACAAGCAAATGTCATAGCAATGACAAACTCCCAGAGCAAGGTTGAATTGAGCAGATGTCCTTGCAAGTCTCAATATTTACAATTTTAAATTTGTAAATAAATTTTACAAGTAAGTATACCTATTCATTAATCATACTTCAAAACCAAGAGGCAATATATGACGAACATGTACAATATAAGATGAACTATGGTTGAGCAACTGGAACAAAGGTTTAGCAGCCCAATTCAGTGAAAAGTGTAACACCCCAGTATTTCTATATGTAATAAATGTGTGATTGCTGCAATGTTTTAAATCAATTAGTAATAGGTGATTAAAGGACTTTACGTAAAATAGGAATTAGTAAGATTACAGAGATATGGGCAGAATAATGACTATGTCACCCTTTCCATAAAATAGAAATTACAAGAATACCCTTAGAAGGATAATTACAAAAATACCCTTGGACAATTTCAAGAATGACAATTATGTCCCTAGAATGGAAAATGACAGTTATACCCCTAGACATTTTTGGAAAAGACCAATATATGCTAGATATTTTAGTAAGATATTTCTAGGAGAAATTACATAAATACTCTTGAACAAATTATATAATTTCCATTATGTTCCTAGGATGGTAAATGACCAAAATACCCTTTAGGTAAAAAATGTCCAGATGATTTTGGAAATTTTGTGGAAACCTGAGTAAGCAATAGAATACTTGTAGATGACCAATTATTAATAAAATAGGTGACAAGAAACCATAAAATGAGATTTCTATGAATTTTAATACATATTTTGGAATAGAGCTCAATTCAAGCTATCTTAATTATCAGAAAATTGTATGGAAATGATAGTTATAATCTTTGGAGTTTTCTCTTAATTATGGGATAAATAAATTCTTTACTAAGTTAATTTAGTAATTTTACTGATTAAAAGTAAATGGACCAATAGGAAAAAGAATTTTTCCATTACATGTGTTAAAAGGAAAATTTTGTAAATTTGGCTATAAGAATCAATCTTGGTCGTGTGGTCAAGGAAGAAAAGCAAATTGGAAGCCCTCATATGGAAAATTGCACGAATAGAATAATGCAAGGAGACAAGGAGTAGAAAAATTCAAAGCCTTGGCCAATGGAAAGCAAGCTAGTAAGATTTTTGGGGACAAAAGGAATCTTTATTAAACTCTTGAGATTTCTACGGTTGTGAGGCCAAAAAGAGTGGGCTACAAGCTGAATTCTCACGTACACTAAAGGAGCAAAGGAGAGAAGTGTAGAACAAGCCATTGGATGAAGTCAAGGCACTAACCAATAGGAAGTAATCCACTTGGAAGCAAATAATTCTCTAGCCAATCACAACTAACCCAATGGAAAGTAGTCCAAGATTTTTTTTAGCAAAAAGGAATATTAGCTTGAGAAGTAAACGTGCAAGGCCTCTTAAGATAGCAATCTTATATAAATTGTTGGTGGGGACCGAAATTGAGCAGCCTAAGGAAAGAAAGGAACGTGCAAATTCACCCTAGGTATATCTTGTTCTTTTCAAAGCTTTGTCAAAATAATTTCAAAACCAAAGCAAGTAGTAACCGTGCCACTTATTTCCTTAGCATCCTACTTCATTCTCACTTTAACCTTTTCCATCTCCTTCAAAATATACCTTTTACCTAAAAGCCAAAACAAGGACCACTCACTTGAAATCCTACGTGAAAGACTAAGGTTCAAGGAAGCAAGAATTTATAACCTTGAGGGAAACAAACAAGGTATGGGGAAGTCTTTGAATAAACAAAGTTTAAATAATTCTTATGTTAAGATTAATACTTGTTCTTATGAAGATTTAAGTTTTGTTTATTAGGTGTTGATGGAAATAACTCAAAGAACTCAAGATGTGTGATATGAATGATTATGTGATTTTGATTCTAGTTTTATAAACAGTGATGAAATAAATAACTCAAATCTAACTTAACTAATAATATTTAAAACAACTTACTACTAACTATGTGATGCTTAGAAAATAATGGTTTAAATTTATGACTTTCAATGAACTATTTTGATACAAATTTTATATATGTTGGCCGAATAGATTCTATGTTTCTCAAGTTTGTATATTTATTTTGCTATGTTTCTTTAAGCTTGTATATTTATCTTGTTAATATTGAGTTAGAATCATGTTTATTATATTAAATCTTACAAGAAAAACTAAGGTAGATATAGTTTTCTTTCAAGTATTTCATTAAAATAAAGTTTGGTTGTCATAAGAAAATAAAAGGTTTCAAAGAAAAAGTGTATTTATGTGGTAGTAGCTGTGTGGTTTTGGTGTGGTTTTGTGAAGCTTTATTTGATGATTGAAAAATGGTGTATGTGTTAATGAGTGCAAAGGGTGTATGTGTTGTGAAATATGTTGATTACATGTGTCTTTTGGTGTATAAGACACACTAAGTGAAGAATGATGAATGATGAGAAAAGATGAGGTGAAAAGAATTCTTCATGCATGTTTCATGTGCATATGCCTGGCGGGGGTTAATCCGTGAAGTTGTTACCTCAAAGGGAGGTTTGTCAGATAGCTAGAGTTGAGAAAGAACGTTCTAAGGTGATGAGCTGGGGGATAGTGGCCGTGGGGAGATCACCTACCCATGATGATCACATGTAGAGTGGGTGTAAGTCCTATTGTAACACGGACCTATCCTGACTGATCGATCCAACTCGCGAGGTGTTAAGCTATTCTGACAATGGTCATGTGTTGAGAAGTTGAAATATCATGCATCGTGCATTTCCCATGCATCTTATGGTGTATTGATTGTTTATGAAATTATTCCTTTATTTAAACTTGGTTATTTAAACTCTGTTTATTATGACTTACCCTATTTTGTGTCTGTGGTTGACACCTGTGATGACCCCAATTTATTTGGATGAGTAGATGAACAATGATATTGACAGTGGATGATGTACAAGAAGATGTGATGAGGACTTTGTGATGATCTCTATTTTGCTATGTATATTGGACTGTTTATGTATTGGAATGTATGACGATAACTTTTTGGGGACTGTAAAAATAGACTGTATGTTAGCGAACTTGAACACCGTTAGATGACGCGTAAATTTTCATACTCTTCTGTTTTCTTTAAAAACTTAAAAGGAATTAGTTTTGGGCTATTACCCTTTATTTTCAAAAATGGAATAAGCATAAGAAAAAAAATTTCGAGAAACAAAATAATAAATAAAACAAGTAAGTAATAAAGCAAAGTAGAAGCGGTCGTTTCAAAAAGAATTATGGGAATATTTAGACACAATGGAATAACTTGTCTGAATATTACAAGCAATGTTCAAAAAAATATAGCAAATGTGATTTTATTTGAAAGTGTTCCTTATAGAAAATGAATTAGGAAACCAAGTCACATATGAGGACCATATGTCTATGAATATTTGCTTGACCGAAGTGCTGTATAATTAAGTTAATATAGAATTCTAGCATTGAATAAATAGAAACCTATGTAGTGAATGAGCACAAAAAGTCCATAAAAAGAAGTGGTAATCATCACCTAATCTACATCAATTGTTTTATTACCAAATGTCACAGCAAAGACAAACTCCCAGAGCAAGGTCAAAGTCATCAGATATCGTTGCAAGTCTCAATGTTTACAATTTTAAATTTATAAATAAATTTTACACGTAATTGTACCTATGCATTAACCACACTTTAAGACCAAGAGGCAATATATAACATGAACAATGGTTGAGACATTGTAGTAAACTTACCCATTATGTCCTTTACAAGTCCATTTCAGTCAAAGAAAGTATGAGAAGAATAACACAAGGGTCTCTTAGTTATCAAATTTACAATAACGAAGAAAATAACATTTGTATGACGCTCATTACCCAAAGTTAAACCAGGAAATTTGATAGTTTCATGAATGAATACTTGTTGCGAACACGGCAAGTGCACCGCTCGTTTCAAGTAATAAAGTGGGTAAGTAGAGTATCGTCTCCACTGGGATTGGTATAAATTTCACAATAATTCACGGTCTAAGTAATTGGAAGTAAAAAGAAAGTATTTTTGAAGAATTGTTGTGTTGTGAATTTGAGTGTTTAAATAAAGAACAGAATTTAAAAGAATTAAAATTGCAAGTGAATGAGTGAGTTGTAACCAATGGAAGGAACGATTGTGGTCATGACGCAATCCCCTTTGATTCCTACCTCTTTCACTTGAATGATTATTAAAGTCGATTGCTTCTGAATACTCAGAGAATAAATCTTTTCTAATTTAGCCAATCCCTAATCCCTTAGCGAATTAACCCTTTAACCTGAATCAAAACCCTAATCCCTTAGTGATTTCTATCAAGCTAAGCATTTAAAAGAATATATTATAAAGTTCTGCAATCATGCATCCCTATCCCTAGGCAATGAACAACTGTTACTTTACTCAGGTCAGAAATTAGAATCCCAACATCCCTATTGCGAATCCTAACCTTTAGAACTTAAATAGAATGTCCAGTTCTAAGAAAGAAAATAACAATGAAGAACAGAGTAAAATAAAGCAATCATAAAGAAATCTCATTCAATACAAGTCAAATTACAGAGGAGTTCACATCGGTTCTTGGCCTAACCACAATACAGAATTTAGCCTGACATAGGCTTCAAGAACACCAAAGCTGTTGAATAAAACATTATTCTGCAGTAACCTAGCTTTGATTTTGTTGACTTCCAATGGTTTCCAAGCCCTTGAATGGTGTCTAATGGTGTAGAGAGTCCTTTTCTTCAGTCCAGAAGCCTTTCTTTTATAGATCGGTTTAATTGGAGTAACAAAGCCCCTGTTTTCGTGCAATTTCGAACCATATCTTTTTAAATAAGGCAACAGCGTCTCCGCCGCACTGATGGCGCGAGACACGCGCTGATCGCGCGGCTAGTTTGAAATCATGGCGCTAATAGCGTGGAATTCCACGCTGATAGCGTGGATACTTCGAGTTGAAAGGCTGTCTTGAGCAGTTAGCGTGGGTCGCGCGGGTCCTGGCGCGGTTGGCGCGGGACCTTCAGCTTGGTTTTCTTCTTTCTTTGCTTGATCCTCCTCTTTTTGACCTTGAAATCATAACTTTGGTAATAAAATGAGATATAATTAAATATAAATAACAAACTAACTTATTCTAACCTAATTCCTAATGATTTAATTGAAATATAACCTAAAACTAGCCTAAAACTAAGATGTGTTATGAACACATCAAACAATTCCCAGATTTAATAGTTGTTGTCCTCAGCAATAGACAGAACCTCAAGATAAAAGCAAGGGTCAATAATCAAACTGAACCACAATTTACAATCCTAGAATTTATCATGCTGAGTATAATCAATTCATATCAAAGCTTTCCATAGTACTTTCAGTTCTGTCAATTTGTGAGAGTTAACTTGAGTGTTCCTCATAGACTGTGCTTGTTCACTCATCACTCAAGTGTATCAGGCTGTAATAATCTCTCACTCAACATAGTCACAGTTCTACCATAAGCTTGAAGATATTCTCAACAGATGCAAGCACAACTTGATCAAAAGGTCTTTCAGGCTTGTAACTTGGTTGGGCTAAGGGTAGGAAAATCTTTGGAATAGTAGCTAATGAGGCTAGATCCAGTTCCTAAGTCCCAATCTTGTGGTTATCCATATTCCTTGTTCATCCTTTCAAAACCTGACAACTTTATTCAACAATTTATTCTTTATAAAGCAAAACAAATAACCTTCTTTTCTTTTCTTTTTCTTAAATTAAACAAAATACAATAACTATTCAGATTTCCAGCTGATATTCTCAGGCTTATTATTTTCCAACTAGCCTTATTTGTTTGCTCTTTTAACTTCCATACCAATTGGAATCAACTTGTTTTCCTCTATGCCTTGATGGACAATTCCCTGTTTTCTGCTGTCATGGACTTGTATTCTACTTTCTCTAGCCTTAGGGAGGTTGATCAATGTAGATGGCTCTGATTTGGGCAGCAGAAATGAAAGGCTCAGGCTCAAAAAGAGGTACAAATGGAAAAGAATTATGGGTGAGTCAATTTGGCCCTAGTTTTCAGAAGAAGAAACTGCCTTAATCATGTCAATTCACACCTGCATCCAGAGAAACAATTCAAGTTCTAGAGTACTGTGAAAATGGAGTCTCTCAGAAAGAAAATTTACCACTGTTTTGGCTCAAACCTCACAGGTGTTAGACTCAAGTCAATCTCTGCTGACTTCATTTCAAGC